>JAULSV010000001.1:9237500-9517725 GCA_030512285.1 Cercophora newfieldiana
GTCCTGCGAGGGAGTGCGGGTGGAGGGTGAATTGATATCTGGACCGCGGTTTGGAAGCGCGATGGTGTGCATTCAAGTGCCCCTGGTTCTCTGCCATGGAGTTGGGTTCGTTCGCTTGAGCTCGTATAACAGACCACACAAATAGAAAGAACTGATATTAATGCTGGTGGTGGTCCCGAGAACGTGGATCTGCCGCGCGGGTCGATGGTGTTTAATTGCCCAGATAAGTTTCGAGTTTTGACCACCGCAAAACGGGGGTGCCGAGCACCGGGAAGGAAGGTCGCAGCGGAAAGGACCGATTGGAGCATCACATCTCACATTTGCGCAAAGTCGAATTATGTGTTTGTTCCCTGGCGTTGGACGATTTTCCGACAAACCTTCCGGGTAAATCGATGCTCAACGTTCAAGTGAGGCACAGCAGAGACAATGTCAGGCGGATGGGGGATCTGCCTCATGCCGCGCACTCTGAAGAACTGGGAGGGACGAAGTGGCTCTATACAGGTTGCGCATGATCGAATGGCCGAATGCATATAGAGCGTGCCATTGCCGCTCGTCACACCAGCGTGTCTTCCCCTTTAGCCCCTTTGCCCATTGCACAAACCCTATGAGAACACAGACCACAGCATTGCTTACCAAAGATGTCCGCCGCCATGGAATACATCTCCAAGCGCCCAGCCGCCCCAGCGACACCCCCCGCCAGCACCATCGAATACACTGTGGCACTGTCGTCTCCAACGGCCCCGATCCCATTCCCAACCCCCTCAGCTCCATGGGAAACACGAGACGTATCTCCGGAGGACTGGCACGTCTTCTCGGAGCAACTTCGCCCTCAGGCCACAGGCTCAGCAAAGCCCGCTGCTGATGCGAGCGGAAGCGATGCCGCGTTTCGACGACGCGCCAACTACGTTGCCGAGGAGTGGAATGCCGAGTTCTTCAAGCCGAGGGGTTTGCGTGTCAAGGTTGTCTTTGGCGACGAGGAGAAAGCCGAGGTCAGCACCAAGGGGTTTGGGTTCAAAGTTGGCAACACGTTTGTTGGTCTTTCGACGGCGGGCCAGGGAGGGGTGGGTTTGAAGTTGCCGGGTGGGGTGTTGTTGGGCGTTGCCACTGCGGATAAGGCTGAGGGGAAGAAGTAGTGGTGGTCTGGCCGGTTGATTGACACTTGGGTTGTTGGACATTGGTCGAGGGCGTGTTCGAGAATGATGCAGCTCTATGTTGCTCCCGGGTGTGTGTAGTACACCCCGAAGTCTTCCCGAGCTCGAAAATCGAATCGCTCGCACGGTTCTATGACGGTCCGAACATGAAACGCAGAAATGCCGCTGGATCTGTTTTCCTATGTCTCGTGAAGTCCCGGCCTACCACCAACACCAAGCTATGCTCCGAAACACCACCCATACCAATGTGACAAAACCGGGTATCACTATCCCCAACGCCGAGAAAACAAAGCTAGAGCTCCTCCTCACCCTGGTCGTCCTCGAAGGTAGGCAACTCCACCTCAAACTCGACCCTCCCGCCGTCTTCGTCATCAGCATCCACCAATGCAAACGCCACGACCGACTGCTCCCCCAATTTCTTGTCCGCAAGAGTATCTCCTCCTTTTGCTTTTAGGTCCTTCCACCCCATCGACAAGTCATCCATACTCTTTGGCACGCCGTAGACGATCGTGACTTCGGAATCGTCGGCTGGGATCGGTGTGGTTTTCTCGGGGTTCGGCGGTCGGGAGGTGGTGAGGCCGTCGGGATAGCGCTCGCGCAGGATATCGAGGAGTTCGGCGCTCAGGTGGGAGAAGGTCCATTCGGGCATGGCGAAGAGGAAGACGGTGTGGATGCCGTGCTTGAGGCGCAGGGTGATTTGCGGGTCATTGGGGTCGCCTGAGTGTGTAGTGCTTGGCTGCGAGGATCAGTTAGATGTTGGTAATGTAGAACTAGAGGGAGAAATCTTACCATCTTGGATGTTTGAGTACCTATCTCGAATTGATGTTGAGGAGAGCAAGTGTTTTGTTGAAAGGCAGGGTCAAACCAGGGTACTGTTGGCTTGTTGGTTGCAGTGAGGGATGGAAAGGAGGGGGCATCGCCCAGAACGCGTCGCGTTGAGTGGCCGAAGGAGCTTGGGCCACCTACAGCTTCGAGCTTCAATCCCCACTTCTGCGGAGCGATTTGCATCGCTGCAGAACGCTTCTCTGGTCTTCGCATCCCGAATCCATCTGAGCAAAACGACGAAGCTGCATTTGCATCCGCGCTCACCCAGACATCAAGCACGAAGCGCTCGCCCTACGTCTACGTGGTACAGACCAAAAATTGGCATCACAATGCCCACTAGAGAGGAGAAGGAGAGGCTGCTGCAAAAGCGGTGGCTCGCCGAGAGAAAGCCCCTGACCCCGGAAGAGCTGGACAAGGCGTACCAGAATGCGCGCCTCTCCATCCCCGCCGGCATTCGAATCCCCTTGGCAACAGTTCTCTCATTTGTGGTGGGATGGTCGCTAGGAACAGCACAGGGCAGCAAGATGGCAGGTCTCCGGTTCCGGGCGGAGCACGCCCACAAGCTTCCCGACACCACGACGGGCTGGTATCTCTACCACAAGAGCAAGAACTACCATGTTGCCTCGGGAGGCCTGGCCGAAGGCATGCGCATGGGAATGAAGGTGTCTTTCTGGACGACTGCCATGCTAGGAATTGAGCACATGTTCGACACTTATCGAGGGACTTCCGACGTCTTGAATACGCTGACATCCTGTGTGACGGTCGCCGGCGGATTCAGCTTGTGGAGTAGGAAGCCAATTCGTACTGATCTTGACAATTATACTGACGTCGGGCCTCGACAGATCGTTTTTCTCTGCCAATGGCTGCTCGAACTACCAAGACAGCGGTGGTCGTGGGACTGGTCTACGGAGGTGTGCAAGATGTTCTCGGAGCTGTACGAGGCCGGCCCATCGGATACATCGACTTCATCAAACGGCAGGTGGGAGGCGGCGCATCTACGCAACCCGATAAGCCAACGGAGTCTGCGGTATAAGTACACGCGGACCTGATGGACCCGCGCTCGCTGGTATGCCGTTGCCAGCCATGACCCACGTTCGGATGTAGCGTGTCAACAACGACCCCTCTCCTCGCCCGGTGTCGGCGCGTCCGGATGATATGACATCGTTCACTCGAGTGACACAATGGCAATCTGCATGGAAATGGGAGGGAGTTGGAGTGTCAACCGGCCTCTCGCCCACACACGGCCCCCGCTCCGTTACCTGCCGCGAGACGGAGATTGGCTGCGGGTGCATCGCCGGCATGAACTGCGGACGTAGGCCAATGGCTTCGGGACTAAAATGGCAGCTCTTGATTTGTGCTGATTATGCGATGCCGCCCGCAGGGAGCCACCACGTCGCATACCATCGATCCGAGCCTGGCGCCCATCAGAAGCGGGCTCCAGGCGGCGTTGCAGCTCGAGTCGGTCCCGCTCCGCAGTAGCTGATTGACCCCACGCATGCGATCGCTGCCACTGAGCCTCTCAATTCGTCCGACGCACGCGGGCAGGACCACCGAAGTATGATGAGCGCCAAGCTCCCCACAGCACCACGGCTACTCGCGGCCTTTCAGGGGCGCAACGGTCCACGTGACGACTGATAAGGAAGCGGCAATAACATCATCGCCCGCATCAGCCGGAACCTTGACAAAGAACATGCCTGACACAGCAAATCAGGCCTAGCCGCCGTCTCTCGCGGCTTGCTGGAATGGTTTGGACCGGAAGGTGCGATGTCGGGAGGCCACAGCGGGAGTTGGGGGCCGAAAGCGTATATAGGTGACGACCCCCAATGACATACAAACAACCGTGTTTGCTGCCAATCGCTTGTATCTGCGCCATACTGTGCAGATTGACCTTTTCTTCCATCCGATAAAGTGAATTGAGTTGACATATGGCTTCGACGTCCAGCCTGCTGGCCGGCAGGCCCACTGCCTCCCTCACGAGGGCGAGCACCAAGCTCTCAATCCAACGACATGTCTTTGCCTTGGTCCACACGAGAAGGTTATCGTCTCGGGAGCTTCACACCTCCTCCAACAGGTCTTCTTCCACCGACAACCTTACGATCACCGAAGCAGCACATCTTCTACGGGGCACACCACCAGATCCTGAACCGGAGAAGATGGCGAAACCAACACCTCTTGCGGTTCTGCCGCTGACAAGCGTTCTCCGAACGCTCATGACGACAACTGTTTCGTCCTCAAAGCTCCTGCTCCCACCGTCTCTGGCCATCATGTCGACACTCGCAAACTCGCACAGCCCAGCTCTCAACCCCGACAGAAACCCGCTCTTGCGCTTCATCCTCAAAAAGACCTTTTACGCCCAGTTTTGCGCTGGCGAAAACGCACCCGAGGTCCGCCATACCATTGCATCCCTCAAGAACATTGGTTTCAGCGGTGTCATCCTCGGATACGCCAAGGAAGTCGTCCTCACGGAAGCGCAGACTAGGGATCTCACCTCCAACGGCATCGGCTCTGCGGCGGCAAAAGAATGCATCAACACCGAGATCAAGCCCTGGGCCACCGGCACCATGGAGACCGTCATGCTCGCCTCGCCTGGCGACTTCGTCGCGCTTAAGTTCACCGGCGCCGGCCGCCAGGCGCTCTACGCGCTCTCCCAGCGTCTTCCCCCCTCCGAGGCCCTCGCCATAGCCATCGATCAGATCTGTGAGCTGGCTGCGTCCCGCGGGGTCCGCCTCCTCTTCGACGCTGAGCAGCAGGCCGTGCAAGCCGGTATCGACGACTGGACGCTCGAGTACATGCGTCGCTTCAACACCCCACAGCGTGCCATTGTCTACGGGACATACCAGGCGTATCTCAAGTCCACGCCTGAGACGCTCAGTCGGCATCTACTTGCTGCCCAGGAGGGCGGGTTCACACTTGGCGTCAAGCTCGTTCGCGGGGCCTACCTCGGATCTGATCCGCGTCATCTCATCCATGATACCAAAGCCGATACAGACGTGGCATACGATGGCATCGCCGCGGCGTTGCTGCAGCGGAACTGGGCCGCGCCTCTCCGGCTCCCACCGAACGAGAAGCAAAAAGAAAACACCGCATCCGCCGCGTTCCCCAACGTCAACATGGTTCTCGCCTCGCACAACCGCGCATCAGTCCTCAAAGCCCGCGCCCTCCTCAACAGCGGGAAGGCCCAGACGGAAGTTGCCTTTGCCCAACTTCAAGGCATGGCAGACGAGGTATCGTGCGAGCTGGTCGCGGGCGGGAGCACAAACGTGGAGACGGGCGTTGCGGAGAAGAAACTCCAAGCGTACAAGTATCTCGTGTGGGGGTCCACGGGCGAGTGCATGAAGTACCTCCTGCGGCGTGCCCATGAGAACCGGGACGCGGTGCAGAGGACGCGGAGCGGGAGGGATGCGATGCGGGGGGAGGTGGTTAGGAGGGTGAAAGGGTTCTTTGGGTTTGCTTGAGCGGAGCTTGAGCTTGAGCTTCAGTTTGAGGTTTGGGGATTCTGCCATGCAGTTTGCTATCTCTCTTGGTCTTCTTTCGCTGTTTGCGAAAGGGCCGGGTGCATTGCGTTAGGTCATTGCGTTGGGTCTAGTTGGGTTCGATGGCGTTTGAGCATAGCGATCTGGCTGATGATGATTATGATGAAAAGACATCAGATTTCCTTCTAGAGTCAAGACCATAGCCCTGTTAGGCATGATAGCGAACATGGGTTGCTTTATTAGCCAGGTTCTCGACGTCAAGGGTAGTTGGCCTCGGCGGTTGAAGAGGTTGCTGTCGTAGGCTGCTCTTCCAGGCCGTACCCCGCGCCCCCATCAAGCCGTGTAACTTAGCATGGGCACACAGCTCGCCTTAACGCGGTTCTATTGAGCAACACAACCGTCTATCCTTCAGCAGTATGCGTTTCTTCGTTCCCAACAGCATCCATGTCCATGATTGTTCCTTTTCCAAGAGTCTATCACCATGAGCTAGCTGCGCCCCCTAAACTGAGCATCATAACCCCCTCAGCGCCATCCTCATGATAGCTAACCTCTCCATCTCCTTCCTTTTCCCCTCGTCGCTCTCTACCTTTGCCAGCATCGGCACGCTGTTGAGTGCGTAATACTTGCGCAGCTTCTGCCAATCGGTCGCCTTACTTATCTCCTCGTCTGATAGTGCCACCGGCGTCCCCTTGACTGCCTCGGATAGATGCGCCCATATCTCTTCTGGAGCTTGCGGCGCGGGCTGTGTTGTGGAGGTTGGGTCTGCGGAGGGCGGGATGGCGACTTTGACGACGATGAGATCCTTAGTTTTTAGGGATATCCCCCATCGGCGGTAGGCCTCTGAGATCTGTAGGCAAAACGTTAGTTTAGCATAGAGAGAGGCGTATGGGGCAGTCGCACATTGTTGCTTGGACTCATGGACAACACGACCTCGGAGTGTGGTGTTGCTGAGAGAAGGGTGCCGTCTACTATGGTGACGAGCGCGTTGAAGATTGCGGATTCGAGGTGCCGTCGCGAAATGACGGAGGAGGCATCGATGAAGGCGTAGTCGAAGTCGGGGTTCCTTGCTAGGAGTTGGGCGTGGAGGAAATCGCTGTTGTTGACATCGCGGAAGAAGGCCGCGTAGATTCGGTGTGTCGCTGGGACGTGTTCGAGGTTGAGGACCTCGAGCGCCATTGTCTCTCCGGGGCTAGGTACTACCGGCGTCTCTAGCTGCCCGTTTGGTGCTTCTTCGACGTCGTTGGCTCGCGGCGATTCTGTGGCTGGCTCCGCTGTCGTCGATTCGGGAGTCGTTTTGCGCCGTCGCTTCGTCGAGAGTGCCCGCCGTAACCGCAGAACGAAATTTTGGATGTGCTGCTGCATTCAAATGGCAGAATTGAGGCGCTTCAGGTGGAAAGTGGCTGGAATATCCGTTTGCATTGGGTCTCAGAGAAATCTAGCTCGTGTCCTGGCCGCGCTGGAGACGTGACGCTGATAGAGGGGTTGAGGGGCAGAGATACATTCTGCCAGCTGGTGCGGGGCAGGGGTCAAGCGCGTCGGCCCGGCAGAGCTCGAGTTCATTCCTCCCGCCTGTGGCATTTGACATGTCGCAAACGCTTGGAATCTCGAGAAGTCCCAGATGCGGCGATAGAGATACAAGCCTAGCATCCAAGTAGTTAGACGTCCGAGTGTCGGATGTCAAACGCGTTTGAGTCTGAGTGTCTCGCGGATAGGTGGATTGTGGATGAGCTTGTGGCCCCTGTCGGGATTACAAACAATCGGGTCCCCTTCAGACAGCTAGGGGTCACCGGGGTACTCCGTACTTCTGTGTCTCTCCAATTCAATTGTACAACGCATCCAATACACTAGCCTCGAGTCAACTTTTTAGGAGGTTGCTCAGTGCGATTTACGGTCCCTTGACAGAGCTATCCGCATCCGGAGCTGTCAATGATGTTGGATGCTGCGCACGGATCACGCTGTGGTGGTCCCTGCTCTCCGCATTGACGGACGGGCAGCGATCCCGACGCTTTGGACGCGAAGCAGAGCGCTGGTGCTCGGCGAGAGCATAGAGGACTTGGCGGGAATCCGGGTCCATTTCCAGCCCTGCCAACCACAGCGCGAAAACGCGGCATCCTCCTTCTCCTGTCCATCTGCAACGGCAAAACCCGCTGGCATCTGATTCATCGGCCTGCCTTCAGATTGCAGCCCGTACCACGGATCACAGCCGCTGGCAATTCGTCCCGACACTGGTCGCCGCGCCTGACCCTGCCTGCAACACCGATTGCGAGCTGCTTGTCGCCCGCCCGGCCGCGAGGGCAATTGAATGCCGCTTCGCCGCCCGTGTTGGCGCGGCACCCGCCATCATGCCTCACCCTCCAGCCGCGGGAGCCCGTCCGCCCAACAAACGACCAACCGATGCTGGCGAAAACACGTCCGACAGCTCCCCCAAGGTGAAGATGCCGCGGATTGAGCGCGGTGCTGAGGATTTTTCCAGCGTCGTCAAGAGCAAGCTGCAGTCGTACACTCGGACGGGCCAAGCTTGCGACCGATGCAAGGTATGACGCGCCGTTGCGCCCTCTCCTCAATTGGCTTGGGCCGTTACGCCGGCTACTTCCGGGGAACGTTGCTGACCCCGACGTCTTGTAGGTTCGAAAGATTCGCTGCGACGCGCTCGCCGAGGGCTGTTCCCACTGCGCGAACCAGAACCTCGCCTGCTATGTCACTGATCGTGTCACTGGGCGCACCGAGCGTCGAGGCTATCTCCAACAGCTCGAGCGCGAGAAGAGCGCGATGCTCAACCACATCCGCGAGCTCGAGAAACTCGTGCAGAGCCAAGGCGTCGAAGTTCGACCATGGGAATATCCCAACTACAGCACCACATACCCCCCAGCCACCGCTTACGACGGCATGGGCAATCCCGTTGACGCCCCGAGAGATCAGTGGCGACAAGTGGGATCGCTCTGGGTGAAAGGCGAGATTGGAGAGAGAAAACCCGTTTCGTCTGGAATGACGCCCTATTCTCTCTTCCAGTCAAGGCCTACAGACAACTACTTGGGAATTGCGTCAGACAGCGCACCCCTCAGCTCGATCAAGGGGACAACTTTGTCCATTCTTGGCACCACAATCGACATCACATCCTTCGATGCTCCAGACATGGATGAGCCTCCCCCAGGCACCCCGATCGGGTCACCCCTATACAACAAATCCGTCATGGCCTTTTTACAGTCCGTTCTCAATATCAACCCGCACCTGGACAACGTCGACTTGCCCTCCCGGCCGGACGCCTTCACATATTCCGAGTGGTATTTCGTCACGATCTCGCCCTTCCTCCCGATCCTCCACAAGCCCTCTTTCCTTCAACTGGTAAGACAATCAGCCCCAAACGTCCCGGGCGGCACTGACATTTGCTAGTTGACTCGTATCTACGACGACGCATCGTTCAAGGCGTCGACAGCCGAGCTCGTCGTTGTCCACATGGTCTTCGCCACCATCTACTTCCAGTATGGCATCCGGAACAGGGAGGAGCCCGAGAAGCATTTGCAGCTGAACGAGCTGTCCAACAAGCACTATCACTGGTGCTTGAGCAAGTTCTTCGACCTCGCCATCTCGCAGACGGTGACGGCCGTTCAGGCGCTCGCCATGATCGTTTCCCACACGCGCAACTTTCCAAAGCCCGGATGTTCCTCAACAATAGCACACTTTTCGCTGATGAAGGCTATCGAACTGAACTTCCACCGCGCGATCAAGATGCCCGAGGGCCAGACAACCCTCGACTACGAGATCCGCAAGCGGTCGTGGTGGTCGATCTTGGCGGTGATGGTCACGCTGAACGGCCGACTGGGCCGACCCATGCCCATCACGTTACAGGAGTTCGACGTCGATTTTCCCATCGCCGTTCCGGACGAGTACCTAGGAGAGCACGGCATTTCGGACTTGTCCAAGGTTGGGCATTGCAACTACAACGTCGGGATCATTGCTTACAGATCCGTGCCTCTCTACATCGAGATGTATTCCAACATCTACGCCGTGCGCCGAGACCCCAGGAAGTACATCGAAGTGGTTCGCGAGCTCGAAGAAGGGATGCGCAGCTTGGTGGAAAGCCTTCCAGAGGAGTTGATGTTGGACAAGTGCAAGCCGAGCGATCAGATCTTCGCTCTCTACACTCAAGCCTTCATCTTGGAATATGCGTTGTGTTTGAGACATCCCTCGGCCTCCTTGACCGACGACCCAAAATTTTGTGCCGAAAACACAAGGATATGCGAGGAGTCGGCCAAGAAGCTTGTCAAGGTGGTGGGAGCATTGGTGAAGATCAAGTCTCTGGACACGACATGGTACCAACTGGCCGTGTACATTGCCGCGGTCTTCTCGACGCTGGTTGCCCACTGGGAAAGACGATTCCAGTCCTCCCCGGAGGAAATCACAGAACTCAGGGCCGACATGTCGCTGTGGCTGACGGTCATCGCAGAGATCGGCCGTTTACTCGGTAGGTTCAAGACTGGAAGAGTGACAGACTTCTCGTGCTGACAACATTGAGCAGGCTCCGGTACCCGGCTTGCGACCGATGTACGCGCCATCATCGAGCGCACCGTCAACTGGATCGAACACGACATGCACCGAAAGCCCGATACGCCTGTTTCTCAGCCACTGATCAAGCAGCAATCAGCATCGCCATTCCAACAAGGGCAAGTGATCAAGCTCCCACCTAGCCACCAGCAGGCGCCCCCGCCCTCCGACCCGTCCCACGGCCAACGCAACGACGCTCCGCCAAATGGCGGCACATATTACGACGCAACCACCGGGGCATCATCCTCCTCATACCCAGCCATCGGCTACGCCGACCAAGGTGGCCCATCAGCACCTCAACCCAACGGAAATATTGTTGGAGCCGCCTACGATTCCGCCGAAGGTGGACAATACATGTACTCGCAAGCCCCCCCTGTTGCTTCGACGACGGTGCCGAGTGTTGCTCCGGTGGTCGATCAGCCAACATCACCACCAAACCCCTTGGTTGCTTTTGCTTCGCAAGCGGCGCAGCACGTCGCGGGGCAGGCGGGCGAGGAATGGCGCACGCACCAGCAGCTCCTCCCGTCGAATCTCCCGCCGAATCTCCCATCAAACGGCGGAAACACATGGCAAGAGTGGACGGCTGCCATTGCAGATAGCCAGGACCGCTACAGTGCCAACGCATTGCTCACCCTGGGTTCGTCCCGCCAAGTTGATATCGTTACGAACACCGACCATCTCAATCAGGGAGATACTCTATCCGCGGCGAACCCCCACGCCAGCCAGTGGCCACTATTGCTCTTCCATGATGGGTCGGGACCATGAGGCGTTTGTGCAACCGCCTCGCTTGAAGGTTCCTTTCATAAACTTAATGTCTCCGAGTATTTTTAATGGCATGTTCGAGGTGGATTCAGGGGTGAGCGATGGAGTTTTGGGCTGGCGGAAGAAAACAGCAATATCCCGCGCGCATCTTTTCGGTTTCACTATTTTTCTTTTCGTCTGGGAAGATACAAATATCCCGGCTTATACGTACATCGTATCGATAAGTCTATAATTCGGTCATGGGGGTCATGGGGCCCGGCGGGCAAGTCTGGGGAACATTGTGTATTTATGGGCTGATATCGGGATGCATTGGATGCAAGTCGCCAGAACCGGCGGCAAAGTTGAGATTCTGGGCTGATATCATTATCGGCGCAGACAGAAGGCGGCTGTCAGATGTGCATAGGTAGAGTGGTGTATATCAATATCACCTGGCTACGCCTGTTGACTTGGAACAAGGTCTCCTGCAGCCACTGGGACGTTCGAAGGTTCTAGGGGTGTAGGAATGTCTGAGATCGGGAGCTGGGCAAGTTCATCGTGCGATCGCCGGCTAATGCCACGGGCGCAGAGACAACAAACTGGAAGCACGACCTCAGCAACCGATCCATAACGTTCGATCACATTGCAGCTCGAGTTGCAAAACCATCCGAATTCCCTGGAATGCAGGGTCGTGTCCCTGCAAGATGCAGAGAGAGTTGCAACGGTGGGTCACGCGGTCAGCAATTGGCCAATGGGAGGTGACACCGACGTCGTTCGATTGTGTTGCAGGAGACGCGGAGAAGGTGCCAGAATCGACCCACGGGTATATAGCTGTGGGCTCATTTCTCGGCGTGCTCGGCGCGGGGTTTGGCAATGGGGGAGGTGAAGGCGATGAGAGTGGGAGTGGGAAAGATAAATGGAGGATAGAGAAAGGGGGGATTTCTCGATGGAATTGTTAATCCAGTCTTGATCATTGACACGCAAAGCGGTTCAAGGCATTCAAGTTCAAGTTCAACTTCAGTCTCAGTGCAGTGCAAAGCATCGACATGATGGAGTCGCAGAGGAAGATGATGGATGTTGATGTAAGTTGGCTCCAGTCTCTCTATTCACCTTCTTCCTGATCGACTCAACACTTTTATTTCTACAAACACCTCTGCACCAGAGCATTAGACTGCCACCCGCATATCTCATCCTCCTCTTGATCCCTCTCTCCTCCAACCTTAGCTATCACTGCATCCCAAATCTCCGCTCTCGCTCTGCTTCTACCTCACTTCCACCCTCTCACTCAACATGAGACAACAACATCCATCACTTCTCTCTCCAACCATCAAAACTAACTATGACTTACCACAGCCCTCTCCAAACCCAACCCCCCACCAAAACAACCCAACCTTAACCCTCAACACAACCTTCCCATCCCCCCAGGTCCCAACTCGAGACTCCCCAAGCCCAACCTCCCCCTCATCCCACGACCAAGAAACGACTGCTCGGCTCCTCCACCGCTACGGCCTCGGAACCCTCCCCAGTCCGCCCCGCCGCTTCGCGCACCACCTCAAATCCGAACGAAAATACTTTGACTCGGGGGACTACGCCCTGAGCAAAGCGGGGAGGGGAGACGGTGTTGATTTGGGGGCGGTGGGGGTGTTGCATCCCGAGCCGGAGGGGATTCCGCATCCGAGTCCTTGTGGGGATTCGAGGGTTGGGAGGGTGAGGAGGAAGAGTGGGTTGGGGGTGGAGTGAGGTGATTGAGTGCGGTGGTTGGAGTGTATTGTGAATCTTGGGTTGTGGGTTGCGACATGTTGTGATTGTCAGATCAGGAATAGGGGTTGGCTTGGTGGGTTGTAGGATATGGATGGCGTCACTTTGGACCGTCAGTGATGTACTTTTGAGAATTTGTCTTTGGAGTTGGGGTCTGGATTTCCGGGGTTGACGGCGGCTCAGAATACTCGTCGCCTCAGGTGTATTCGGAGTTGGGGTTGCTTTGGGTTCGGATGGGTTTTAAGGGGGTATTAGTGTGTTCATCAGCTCAGATGGTTGGATATGACATGTAGTCTACATCTCCTACCAACTTTGGAGGGATCGATTGATTGAGATTGAAATCAAATCATCTATTTGCATCGTTTTCCGACCCAAATGTTCCCGAAGACGATCAAATGTGTGGCGGTGGAGATGGCCCATGGTGGAATTCAGGGGCGGCGCGAAAGTGCGCCCTCGTCAAAACACTAAATGCAAACATCGTCAAACATCAAGGCGAGATGGCCGAGCGGTCTAAGGCGCTACGTTAAGGATTTCCTTAATAACATCATTCCTGAATGATTCCGTAGTCCGAAAGGGCGTGGGTTCGAATCCCACTCTCGTCATAACCTTCATTTTTGAAGTTTGATCCATCCTTGGCGGGAACTTGAAGCTTTTTTTTGCTTGAGGTTGTAGCGACTGCTGAGAGGTGGAACATGGAATGGGGGAGGGAGTGGAGGGAACAATCACTCGTGCGATCTTAGGGGCCAATGGGCGGACCAGTGATCCTTCAACATGCCAGGGACCACAAATATCGGCTTCATCCGACGCACGTTCTGATCTGGCCATCATGAGACCATGCTACCAAGCCAGATGAGGAAACTACCCGGCGGTGAGATCTCCTTGGCTTCCTTACTCCGCAAAAACAACGCGTCCCCGAGTAGCCACGCAGGCACGCAGGCAGCAGTGCTAGTTTAGTGTTGCTTGGGGCGGGTATGGATGACAGCGCTTGCGCACGTTCTGGCGTCTCTACAGATTTAGTTTGTGTCTGGAGTTGGTCCCTGGTTGTTTGAATTGGGTAGGGCGGCACGTGTTCGTCCAAAGACAAATGCCAACCTCTGGAGTCATCCTCAGCACCAGTCAGGGGCACCGGGATCATCAGCTGTTGAGCTGAGTGCCCACATCCCGCGTCGAGTGGCCAAAGGGATGCCATCCTCTGGAGCGAGCTGATCGAGACCCCGGTTGCGTTGAATAAGAGAAACGTTTTGGTCTGAGGGAGTGCTGGAAGGAGCTGAGAAGCTAAACCGTGGAGAAGGGTGGTCAGGTGCCCAGGCGCCCAGGCCTGAGCTTGAAATGAGGCTAGAGCAAATAAATCTCCGTGTCATGTCACACGAAGAGGCTGGACGGCGACCAGGGCTAATGTGCGGTGTTTGCGGTGCAGATGGTGGATGAGATCCGGGAATCTGGCATAAGTGCGGATACTGGAAAGACATTACGGGGGAAGTGGGGAAGAGGCAGTGGTGGATTGCATGTTGCATTCTTCTTTTGTGCTTCTCGAAGGATGTTGATGGTGTGCTTGAAGGCTGTGATCTGCGCCGCGCCCCCTGCTCCTCTCCTTTCTGGGGAATTCTCTCCATGGGATGGATGGCACCTGGCCTCCAACCAGTATCAATATCCCTCAACAGACATCTCGAGATGCTCACCGCCTCTCCTCTCTAGATATTCGCGCAGTCGTTGCGCCCTTGAGCATGGAACGAAGGCAGAACACAGCATGCGGGACTTGATAGTCTAGAGGCGGGAAAGTCCGTTCTGGGCCGACAAGGGGATGGCTGGGAGGTGGTGGCAACTCGCCAAGATGTTGGGTGGGATCTGCAGAACATGAATGCATTTAATATGCGAGACCACGGCCGCGGAACGAGCGAGGGTGTTTTGCTGCAGCGATAGCGGAATCCTTGTGGTGGTCGTAGCGTAATAATAGGATGCGGTAAGGCGACGGGAGTTGGAACTTCCTGCTTGCTGCCTTGCGGGCTGTTTTGACCTGAAGAGTCGCACGAGGGTGGGGTGAGTCAATAGTTACCTGTCTGTCGGGAGAGCTGTGGGTGGGCCAGGAGATGAACTTCGACAGCGGGTTGCTTCAGATGACTGTTCCACGCAGACGTTGTCGAGGTTTGTGGGTGACGCAGTGCTCCACCGCGCGTCCTGCAACATGGGTATCGTTCGTGAGCCACAAATCTGGAGATGCTGCAAGGAATATTCCATGCCTGATTTCCCCGTCATTTTGAGATCTGCATCGACATCGAGACTGCCCCGGAGCAGCAGCAACAGTGGAGGAGGCGGATTCAGAAAGAGACAGACGCGTCGGGCGGCGACCGGCTTGGGCACTGCTGTTGTAAGACCACCTGCATACGGCTGAGACCTACCTGCCTGCTGAATCCTCAATGCCATTGCAGCGCGCCGCGGTTGGAGGTTGGGACGCGACAGCCAGTGCCGCCGTGGTGTGGACGGATCGGGGAATTCCTCCACGCACGTGCGATTCCAGAGCAGCTTGGCATTACTGGCCGGCAGGCCTTGGCGAAGAACGTGCCAGCGGGTTGGGGTTGCACCCTGGTCTTTGAGCTAGCGCCCCGCTGATAGCGCGATAAGACTACACCGCACAAGAAGACCTCGACAAAGACACTCGACGCCATGGCGCGCACCGCTCACGCAATCCACAGCTTTGTCGACGAGAAGCTCCGCGGGCCGCATCCCTTGTTTGCTGATGGAAACTACCATCAGCCAGCACTTGAGATCGAAACCCTCAGGGCGTCGTCCCGCGGCTGACTCACGAGAACCAGAATTCCCCCAGTGTCTCCCCTCACTCAGCTCGATGCGGGGGAACAAGCGCATCTGTTGAATCCGTCCTGCAGCCAAGCCAGGCCCTGGCAGCTTTATTTTCTTTCCCCGTTGGGAACCCCGCGCACGTTTCCATTGGCCCGTGGGACGAACAACGTCTCTTTCTCGCCAGTGCTTGCACCAGACCCCCAAATGACGACATCCGAGGCTGGTCTCATCTTCGAGAGGGTGGGTTGGTGGCGGCGACTGAGAGCCGCTTGTTGACCTGCGCCAAGGAACCTTCCGTGGCCCACCCTGGCGTCGGCGCTGCAAGCCAAGGACCACTCCCGAGGACCGTCCCCGATTGCGTGCTCGGTTTCGCCTTTGTCGCCATCCCCCCCAGCATCAGAGGAGCTCTGGTTAGCTCCTACAACACGCACGAAGCGAGCACGCAGATGCCCAGGACGCGCCCAGAAATGCCCAGGACGCCTCTCTGACGAGGGAGGCCCGCCTGGTGTGTCTTTCAGCGAGCGCAGAGGCCTGGCGTGAACAAAGCTGAGGATGGCTTGCTGCCCAGACAACTTGGCGGTTTCTGGGCATGGCGGCGGTGGGAGTTATAAGGTTGGACGGGTATCCAGACCTTTTAATATCGACAGCCTCTGCGCAGAAAGCTTCTTGCAGCTCCAGCGCAGACTCGGTCGACTTTCCCGCGCTACATACACGGCATCTCCACACTGCAGACCTGTGTGAGAGCACACTGCCGGCGCTAAAATGGGTTTCCTCTCTAAGCTCGATGTGCCTGACGACCCGAACCGGTTCGCGCCGGCGGAGGACGAGCAGGCCCTGGCCCTCGAGAAGGATTGGACCCTCGAGGAGGAAATCAAGGCGAAGCGCAAGTAAGTTGCACCTATCGGCAGTCTTGGCGAGGTCTGCTGGGGCCCACCACGCTGCGCCCCCGCTCCCCTCCCGGCGCAGCCTCCGGCTAACACGGCATTCCTCAACTGTAGGCTTGATTTCATCATCATGCCGCTGCTCACCCTGGGCTTCTTCTGTCTCCAGCTCGACCGTGGCAACATCTCCAACGCCATCACCGACAAGTTCATGGAAGATGTCGGAATCACACAGAACGAGTTCAACGTCGGCCAGCAGATGCTGTCGCTGGGCATCGTGCTCTTTGAGATCCCGTCCAACATGATCCTGTACCGCGTCGGCCCCGGAAAGTGGCTCACGCTCCAGCTCTTCCTCTTCGGCACCGTCTCGACCTTCCAGGCCTTCCAGAACTCGTATGGCTCCTTCATCGCTACCCGCTTCCTTCTCGGCATCACCGAGTCCGGCTTCATCCCCGGCGGCCTGTGGACCCTCTCGACATGGTACACCCGCCGTGAGTCGGCGAAGCGCATCATGTTCTTCTACTTCGGCAATCAGTTTGGTCAGGCTTCGTCCAAGCTCCTCGCCTTTGGTATTCTGCACATGCGCGGAGTCGGCGGCAAGGCTGGATGGTTTTGGCTCTTCACCATCATGGGTGCCTTCACCATTCTTTGCGGCTTCATCCTCGGCTTCTGCCTTCCTGACAGCTTCAAGAACCCGTGCTCCACTTTCCTCCCCGGCCATTCATGGTTCACGGAGCGCGAGCTGCACATTCTCCGCACTCGCGTGCTGATGGACGACCCGATGAAGGGCAAGAAGAAGAAGAAGATCAACATTGGCGCATTCAAGAGGGCCTTTACCAACTGGAGGCTCTGGGTTCATACCTTCATCTCGCTCCTCAACAACGGCCCGCAGAGAGCGTTTGACACCTACGCGCCTAGCATCGTTACCAGCTTCGGCTTCGGCCCGCTCAACTCGAACGCCATGGCTGCCGTCGGCCTGTTCCTCCAGATCCCAACCTCTTGGCTTTTCAGCTGGTTTTCCGACCACTTGTAAGTCTGCCGTTTGCCCACTGTTTCCCGGCAATACGCTAATCGAAGTAGCAACCGTCGTGGTGAGGCTGTGTTGGCTGGTTTGACATGCCACTTGATCGGTTACATCTTCAACCGTTCCTTCACCGAGCTCCTGCACCTCCGAGGCGTCCGTTACTTTGGTGTCATCTGGACCCAAACCTTCGGCACCTTCTCGCACCCGCTCAACATTGCATGGATGTCGCTCACCTGCCCCGACTCCGAGGTTCGCGCCTTGGCCATGGCCATGTAAGCTCTCCCCACTCTTCCAAGAAGACTTCGTGCTAACAATCTCAGGGTTATCATGGGCGCCAACATTGCCGGTATCTACGGCGCCCAGATCTTCCGCTCCGAGGATCGTCCTCTCTACAAGCGTGGTTTCGCCATCAACCTTGCCATTATTTCCACAGCTATTGTGCTTGCACTCGTCCGTTTCATCGACGACAAGATCCGCCGCAGAAAGCTCAAAGGACAAGTCGAGCTCGTGCAGGAGTCGGGCAGTGATGAGGCCAATGAGAAGGGGCTCAAGGAGAAGGCTGGATTTGTCGATGACAAGCAGCCTGTTGCTGTGTAGGACAAGCAAAGCTGGGGAATAAGTGTTATTCAGGTTATTAGTTAAATACCCTTCATCTGTCTCACCCTGCGCCTCTCTTGTCTCATATTGGTGAAACTTGCATTACATTATCTAGCTTGCACCGGGCGCCTGCCGATGCATGTTCAGCAACCCCGACCCATCATCCAAATTCATCACATCGCCTCATTACCGGGAAGTATCGTGGCTAGGCCTAGAATCACCTCGACATGATTGTTACAATCGCATCAAAATCCTCGCTCCTCAAGACCCTGTTCTCAGCCTTGCCCCTTTCACTTCGCCCCTCCTTGTGATCTTGCTCAGTTTCCTCCTCCTCCTCCTCCTCCTCCTCCTCCTCATCATCATCATCATCACCTGATTCCAACTCCCGCTGAATCTCAAAGAAAAGCCTCTTTGCCTCGTTCCTCGAATCTTCAACCGTCTTATTTGTCTTGGCAGTCTCCTCTCCTTTCTCGCTCGTTGTGGCGAGGGAAGAAAGAAACCCGGCTTGCTTGAAGAGCGTGCGTGCGCGCTCAGCTTTGAAGTACTTGGTTCTAGGGAGGTATTGCAGCGCGGAGGTGAACATTTCCCTAAATTACGACATTCGTCCTCGTTAGCGGTGCAAAGCAGGATGGGGAAGTAATGAATAGGAGGAACAAAGGAAGGGATGGAGCTTACCTCGCTGCGTCCGTCCTTCCTTGGTTGCCGTAATACTCTGCTAGCTTGACGCGTACTTGATTGGCGCGGAATGAGCTGGTGCAGTCGGTTTTGGTGTAGAGGAAGAGGGCGAGCTCCCAGTTGAGGATGGCTTCTTGGATTCTGCCAGTCTTTTCGTTGATGGTTCCGAGGATTTGGATGGCGTAGGCCTCCCTGGACACAAGAGATGAGATGGTTAGTGCAGTTTCTATGTGCTGTGTTGTAAAGACTTCAGACTTGAATGAGAACAACTCACTTCATCCCCTCAACCGCTCTCCCCTTGCCCATCCCCTTTCTCCACTGCAACATCTCCTCTACCACCACCCTCGCCTCCTCGCATCTGTTCAGCCCGATGAGGCTCCAAGCGTGATAATAATCCGCCCAATGCGGCCAATACACACCCTCCACGAAGTCTTTCGTCTCCTCACAAAGACATCGCCCCTGCAGCGCCAACGTGATGGCCTCCTCGTATTCTCCGTGCATAAGCCTAGCGAGCGCTAGCTCTGTATACGCCATCGCACGGAAGGCATCGTCTCGCTCCGTGGGGGCTTTGCCGTCTTCGACGAGGATGCGCTGGTGGAAGTGGCGCTTGGCGTAGGGGCGGGCGAGATGCGGTAGGCTGAGGGAGTGGTAGGTGTTGGAGAGGGTCATGAGGATGTCGGCGTATAGCTCGGGGAGTTCGAACTCGTGGGATTCGAGGAGGGTGAGGGCGATGTGGGAGATGCGGAGGGATTGTGCCCAGTTGGAGCGGTCTTTGAGGTAGCTGGGTGTTGTTAGTTTCAGCTGTTGAGGATAAGTTGAATTAAAAAGAGGGAGTGGGAGGAAAAAAACAGGCGGGAACTCACAGACTGGCGCGGATGATGAGGTTGATGAATCTTTGGAGCGACCCGTGTGTCAGCTCTGGCTTGTACGTTTCGAAATGGGCAGCTAGCTTCGAGACGTGAGGAACCGCAATGTCGGCAATCTGCCAGTCTGCTAGACCGTCTCGATGACCGAAGCTGGCATATCGGTCCTGTTTCCAGTACACGCTCAGCAGGACGACGGCACCTTGAAATGCGGCAACGAATTCATCTTCGGACATGATCTGCCGTGCCGTGTCTTGGACGACTCGATGTACCGTGATGGCCTTTGTTACCTTGTCTCGGCTGAGGAGAAGGGCTTTGTTGAGCATCGTTCTGATGTTCGGGAAGTAGATGGCGGGAGGGTAAGCGTGAACAAAGTGACGGGACTCATCACGCTCAAGGAGGCTTTGCGGGATGGGGCAGTGGTCGAAGAGGGAGATGACTTGGAGCAATGCTACGCCGGCGGGTGGAAGGGCGTGCAAGGCCCATACTGTCGGGAGGAGCGGAGAGTCGAGTTCACCCTCCTCAACGCCGCCAAGATGAGACAATGTCGTTTTGTATCTTGTCACAGCTCTTTCAAATTTGGACAAGGCCTCCTCAGATGTCAAGTTGTGGGTTTGGATGACGCCCGCCATGTGTCGAACTGCAATGGGTAGGCAATCCAATCGTCTGACCAAAAGGAGAGAATCCTGGAAACTCTGTGAGAAAAGCGTGGGATGGCTGAGCGAATGGAGCATGGCGGCAGACTCCTCGGCGGGTGGAGGGGACAAGTCGATGCCTGAGTTTGAGGAGAGGAAATGCTTCGCTGAAGGGTCTCGACTTGTGAACAGGATGGATCCGGTTCCTTCTGATGGGATGCAGTCCTTCAACAGCTCCTCGCTTTCGACACCGTCAAAGACGAGCAGCCATCGGATGACTTGCCCTCCTCCAACAGGAGCGTGCGATGCCGGCGGTGCTTTTGGTTGAGACAGCCAGCCGAGCACCGCAATCTTCGTCGCTATGCGATCCTTGGCCTGCGAAGGCGTGCATAGCTTGAGCTGGACGGCGATATCCGAGAAAGCCTCTGCGATTCTGAAGCCGCTGTCGGCCGAGACGAAGAACGCGGCGTCGAACCAGTTGCGGCGGCTCAGCAGGTAGTGGCTCGCGATGATGCTTTTCCCAGTGCCTCTTGCGCCGCACAGAGCGAAAGTGCGAAGCCCAGAGGTGCCATCGCTTTCGGTGAGCGGCAGTAGTTTGTCGTCGAGGAGTGGAAAAAGGCCATCCGGCTCGAGGAACAATGGCGGCATTTTGCGTTATTGGGCAGACGCGATATCCAGAAGTTGTGTTGGAGCCCGGAAGGGACGAGGCGGCCGAAGGGTGTGAAGGGTCAAGGTCCACGGGTGCTCGACGCGGCGCAAAGATGAACGATTTTTTTGAGGTCTGAAATCAAGCACCACGAAAGTTCAGACGAATGAAATAGAAAAGCTTTCGCCGAGACAATCTGGAGCACCGCAATCTGGAAATGTGTGGTGGTGTTTGCTGCTGGCACCAGACGCCGGGAAACATAAGACGTGTTGCATTAATTTGGAGGCCTTCGGCGATGAAGATGGGACTTTAAGGAGAAGACGTCTGCCCATCGATGCAAGAATTCAACATGCGTTGGTAAAATTGGTCGGTTCAAGGTTGCTTGACCAAGTTGACTGGTCGGTGGGTCCCAACCCGCAACCTCTCACTTGAGTCCTCGTGCAACCTGGAAGTCTGGTTTCGTCAAAGAGGAAAACATTCATCGCAACTCTTCATTTCTCAATCGCTCTTCGCTGCCTTCAAGTTCTTGCCAACTCGCAGCAATGGATACTTTAATGGCAACCCGAGCGCCTCCTCCGGGCATGGTGGTAAGTGCGCTGCACCCCCGAGACATCTCCAAAACATGTCGCCGGCTTGCTTCGAGGTCCGTTTGCATTTCCTTGACGAAACACGTTACCTGCTTCACCGCAAGGCTCGCTTTTTCTGTCGCGAGGCATCTTTCCCCTCAGCCCTTTCAAGTTCCCTTTCATCCCACTGGCTTGCCAGCTTGAGCCTCGTTCGCCTTCTTTCGCATCACTTCTTGCCCCGCGGGCTGTTGCTCTTCCCTTTCAAAACATTTTTCTCCCTTGATCAACAAATTACATTGCATCAAGTTATCAATCGCTAACTCTTTCCCCAGCCTTATGCCGACATGAGTCCGGCACCTCCTGGCGTCACACTCCTTGACCTCCCCAACGAGACCCTCTCCGAGATATTCGACTGGATTGTCCCCGAGGGATGGCATGCAATCCGCGGCGGTGTTGCTGGTGACGATGGCAGCCGCAGAGCGAAATTTGTGAAGCTCCGGCTTGTCTGCAGTCAGTGTCCCCCTTCTCATCCAAATATTTGCCCTTCTAACTCCACCCAGAGCAATTCGATCAGCTGTTCTCGCGCATTGCCTTCCTCCGGCTTGACTATCGCCACCTTGGACCCGTCACAGTTCGCAACCCCATGACAGTTGTGTGGATGCTCGCAAACAAAGTCAACATTGAGAAAGACAACCGCGGACCTGGAATTTCGGCCGATGTCTCCCACTGGGTCACCTCTGCGTCGAGCATCCCCTTTGGCGAGGCCAGAAACCTACAAGCTATGGCAGAGCACAACTTCCTGACAAACGCCGCCTTTACTGTCTTTGTCGCCAATCTCGGTACCTTCAACGCCTTGAAGGAGATGAAGCTGAGGCTGCAAGTCTCGAGCCAGGCAAACGAGGATCCTCTGAGCGACACCATGAAGCTCGTGATGGCTTCGTACCTGGGAATTGCACCACTTGTTGCAGGTCTTTTGGACAACGGAACCAATGTCGACGCTGTGGACGAGAGATTCGGCTTCGCAGTTTTCTCTGCTGCGCTTGGCAACCACCCGGAGATTATCAACATGCTGGCCGACCGAGGCGCTGACCTGTACCAGCCCGCCCGCGCCCGAATCAACAGCTCCCAGATCAATTCGTTTGAGGCTGCAGCAGAACGTGGAAATGCAGAGGCGTTGGAAGCTCTCATCGCTCGAGCTCCCGTCAAAAATTCAGTCGCGGCATTGTTGAGCAGATGCCTCGTCATCGCCTCCAAGCGTGGACATGTGGGGGTGCTTCAAACACTTCTATCGCAGCAGCGCATCAAAATCAACTTGACAACCTCCAAAAACTGCAACTGCATCTTTTATGCGGCAGAGAACGGCCACCGGGAGATCATGGCAATTCTGGCCGCACATCCAGGACTCTTCCTCCACGCGGCAAAGCCCCCCAGCAGGGGTTGTTCCACAGACTCGAGCGAGACAGCCCTGACCATTGCATCGAGAAATGGCTGGGCTGATGTGGTCCGGATCATTCTGGCACGCCGTGAGTATCCTGGCTACCTGTCCGGCAACAGGGCACTTCGCTGTGCAGCTTCTGGCGGCCATGTTAACGTCATGCATGCTTTGTTGAGCTCTCCGAAGATCAGCGAACTTTGCCTTGTAGCCGGCCATGATGACGATGATTTTGCGTTGATCCTCAAATGTGCTCGGGAACTAGGATACAAGGAACGGGTGCAGGCGATGGAGGATTATGTCACCCGTCGTGACTTGGAGGCGAGGAAGCCGCCTGTTGGAGACGAGGATGACGACATGGAGTTTTCTGCGCCGGCCAAGAGAGTCAAGATCTGATGGTTTCTGGGTGGATGGGAAATCTTGGATGGAAATCGTGGTGTTTTTGTAGGATAAGACAGGAAATCGTGCCCCTAGAGGCGTTTGATCGCTCTGAACATGCGTCGAGTAACTTTACAAAGGCTGATGCAGTCCATTCAATGTATCTTGCAGCGCAGCTGGTCGTCTATGTGTCTGAGGGGGAGAAATAAACTATTTAATATCCAACGCAATCTTCAAGATGACGCTCGTTGCCCTTCGTCTCAACCTATCCCCTCCTATCCCATCCCTCCCGACCTAGCTCTACCTCCCCTCTCACCCCACCTCACCCTAACCCAGCCTCGGACTGCACGGCCCCCGATACAACGACCCCGGCCCATCCAGGTAAACGTAACTCTCCACCCCCAACGGACACTGCGCATCCGTCGGCGCGCCCTCCAGCACGCTCGTCTTGATCAACAACTGGCAAAACCCCAAACCCGTCGCAGACGCAACGCAATTCGCCGTGCTCCAGCAGAGAATGCAGCATTGACGACCGTCGAAATCCCCGGGAGGTTGGATGACGGTGTTTCCTGGTGTTACGCCCCCGCCCTTGTAGGTGAGGTCGCAGTAGTCGACGATGGGGGTGGACGTGGCGATGGTGCCGGAGGTGGTAGTGGTGGATGTTGTGGTTGTGGTTATGGAGGTGGAGACTTCGATGAGGGTCGCGGTGCTTGTGGATGTCGTGGTGGTAGTTGTCGTTGTGGATGTCGTGGTTGCGGTGCTGGTTGTGAGCGTGGAGGTGGTGGTCTCGGTTGTGGCGTGGATTCCGAGGCAGCTGCAGACGGAGGAGAGTTTCGCGGGAGGGCGCCGGGTGAGGCGTTTCGCGTGGAGGGAGGGACAGGTGGACGACTCGGGGCTCCTGCGGTCGAGCGCGACGACGGAGGTCGGAGGCGGGGTGATGTACGAGGTTGGGAGGGTGAGCGTCGACGTGGAGATGCTGGTTATGCTCGAGACCTCGGT
This sequence comes from Cercophora newfieldiana, assembly GCA_030512285.1. Taxonomy (NCBI): domain Eukaryota; kingdom Fungi; phylum Ascomycota; class Sordariomycetes; order Sordariales; family Lasiosphaeriaceae; genus Cercophora; species Cercophora newfieldiana. Next base: position 9,261,480 of record JAULSV010000001.1, read on the forward strand.
AGTGGTGGTCTTGGTGACGGAGGTGGAAGTTGACGTCACTGTGGCTTCCGAGGTGAGGGTTTCAGTCGCGATTGAAGTAGCGGTCGAGACGACGGTGGCCGTGTTGAAGACCGTTGCTGTCTGGGAGAGGTAGCTGCTGCAAAACGAGGCCGCTTGGATGGCGAGATCCTGCCTGCACTCGGGAGAGGAGGGATAGTAGCATGTCAGATAAGCCAGTGCTCGGTGAGCACAGGAGCCGTGACGGTCGGGGTAATTGAGGTAGGGACCGAGAGGTGGGGGCCGGATGATGTCCGGGTGGTAGGTTCCGAGCGCTGTGGGCAGGAGCGACAGCGCTGCCGCTGCCAACGCAGCAATTCGGACCATCCTTCAACTTCAAAAACCAACAAAAAACGAGCGACTTTTGGCGATGCAATGCAAAAGCCCCAGGACATTGCTGATGCGGGCCGTCCCGACATTTATTGATTCCGAAGGCTGAACTTCTGCCAGCCCTTCATTGGACGCCTCCGGACGCCTCCGAACGCCTCCCTTGATCCAGGGATTCCAAGTCATCTCCGCAAGTCCGACAGTGACGCGCGGAATCCGTAATGACCGAAGGGGTGGGGTGTGGCCCGTGTGCGTTCTGTCGTTACGGATTCCGCGTTCTGTCATTACGGATTCCGAAAGATGCAACGTCTGTTTGCGAGGCCGGGCTTGCACCGCCGAAGGGATGCTGCATCAGCGCGCGCGGCCAGATTCGGAAAAACAAAGATGGGGAGCTGTTGTTGCGGCGCGCCTCGGGAATGCCGCTCTCGTGATGAGAGTCTTTTCACTCTCGAGGGGAAAAGAGTGGATGAGAAGCACAGGTACCCTGGAACAGACGCGAGTTCAATTCCAGCAGCTTGCTTTCTCCGGGTGTTCGTCAGGCCTGTGATGGCACAGTAGAGCAAGGTGGGTAGGATTGTCTTCTCAATTCCTTCTCATTTCTAACAACGTGCCCTTACAGTGTCAGATCACCTTGCCCTGGTTGCGAAGGCGGTCCGCAAGCTCCCGAAGCCGGGTTACCGGGGCACCGGCTGGGTGGACGGGGGACCCGATGTCTCGGGTGGATCACAATGCCCAGGGGTCTCTGGGGGTTGTTCTGGCGGTGAGGTTTGGGGTGACTCCTCGGATGAGATGTGGTCAACATCGCCTTGGTCCTTCTCCGCGCCCTGCGCCCGCCGCCGCACACAGAGCCACGCGCCCAACCCGATAAGTAGCGATGGTATACCAAAGCCCACGCCTATTCCAATCGCGATCTTGTCTGACTGGCTCAGCTTGCCGTCCTTTCCGCTGTCAAACAAGCTGCTATAGTCGGTATTGGTGGGCATGCTAGGGATGCTCATGCCGGTGTAGGTTGTGTTACCGCTGAGATCAATGCCCAAGGTCGTGTTGCACGCCGTGAGTCTTTCGTCGATAATTGCTGACGTCTCTTCAGCGTCGCGCAAAAAATGATCACAATGGGAGGGCCTGACTCACATTCCCAGGTGCTGGGGCATTTCTCCTTGACGCAGTCTCGATACCATGTCGAGTTCCAAGCCACGCAGTAGCATTCAGTGGTGTAGCGGCAGCTGGGGTCTGCGTGGTCCCAGAGCTTGTCGTTGCATCGCGTGGAGGCCTGACATTCCATTCAGGATTCATCAATTGCGAGGGCCCTTCATAGGATAACAGACGCATTGGTACTCACCAGACAGCTCAGGCTTGGGAGCAGTGCAGTTGGAGACAGTGCAGTTGGAGAGATGGGTGATGTTGACACGCTGCTCGTCGTCTGCGCCAGTGCGCCGTGCAGGAAGACGAAGAGCAGGGCTGCACAGAGAGTCGCGCCTTGTGCCATCTTGGTTGTTGCAATGGAAGTGGAGTTCGGGACGTAGGATAGGCACTGCAAGAAAAGTGTCCGGATGTTCCCAACGAAGGAGCAGTGACACATTTGAAGAGCGGCAGAAGGGGAATTTAGGTAAGAGTTCATTGCCCCCTAATACCGAGGATGCACACCAAGTTGGAAGATCAGTCAATACCTTGTGTTACCAGCAGACGTAGGCCGAGCGAATAGGCCGCTTGAGAGATAAGAAGCAGATATTGCGGCTGGCAATGGACGCGATCTGTCGGAGATAACTATTCACCGGGTAAAGTTTTGATGTTCCTGGTGGATGCATGTACAATACCACTGCGAAGGACGAGCCATGCGGAGGTATCGGCCCCAAATCAACACGCTGCCGGGCTCGATCTGGACCTGGAAAATATAAAGGGTAGTTACTCTGGAGATCTCCCTTCCTTCTTATCAAATGCGTTCCGCAATTCCAAATCCCCGTGTCGTATCCGGTCGGCTGGTAAACCGAGCGTGTGAATGAAGGGAGCGTAGTATTCTGACATGCAGGAGTTGAGATATCATTTCAACCTCGAGCTCGGGTGCCCCTGACTATTCCCAACAGATAAAGTTGCTATTCAGCGGATTTTCATCCTACCTCGGAAACGGAAGACGTGAGCCCCTGGATGTTGATATGAAAAGGGGTGACAACTCCTGAGACCCACATCCTGCGACCTCGTTCTTAGGTGCCACCAACTCCCAAGATCATCACGTAAACCTACCCCATCAACTCGCCATATTGTACATATTGCAGAACATTTAGAAGAGCCAGGTGGTGCGCCTTTGCTTGGCCGACCGCAGGGGGTGGCAGAATTTCTCACCGCCTTTAGACTAGCCTATCGATAAGCTTATCGGCTTGCTTCCCCAACGACGATTGACGCGACGTGACGACCTTTTGCGGACGACCAGCGTTTCGATTCTTACAAGAATGCGACAACAACATCTTTGTACGGAATCTCGGCTTTGGGGGCTGAAAAGACGACCATGGCTGAATTGCTCGTCCCCGCAAACGAGTGTATTTTACGTTGGGCCCGACATAAAGTTTCCCGACATGTTCTTCGACATGGACGCTCGGGTTGTCAAAGTGGGTCCCAGTGGCTTCCTGGTCTGTGAGTGTCCTCACTGCTGAGCTCCAGCTGTGTGGTCCCAAAGCCCTGACCCGAAACGCTCTCAGATTTGTTCAAACCATTCACCTGCGAGACTTGGGAAACTTTTTCTGGGGTCCCCGTCTTGAGTTCGCCCCAGGGCCTTAGCATGGTCTGGAGTCTGGGCATATCTCGGCGCCTGTGCAGCCAACGCGAAGCAGAGGTGTGGCACACGGACCGGCACTCACTTTGTCTTTAAATACCCAGGATACCATTCTTGGAACGGACTCGGCACAAAGCGCATCAATCATGGACCTTGTGTCGTCCATGCAAGCGCCGGCGCCGGCTAAAATGCCTTGTGCAACGCCACGGGTCTTCCCGCATCATAGGGCCAGAGGGCAATGCAGCCAGTCGGGAGAGTGTGGAAGCAATGCCGGGCTTGTCACGTCCTGCATTTTTCGGACACGTCAAATATCCATTCTGCCCTTCGCCACCAGGTCAAACCATCTCGTCACATGCAAGCGTTTGACATCCGCCTCGAGCTCAACGCTGTTAACATTCCTCTCCGAGGAACTCCATATCGCCGGATAAGATGGAGATGGTCGGTGCTGTTGCGGGCATCCTTGATGTCACAGTTCGGACAGCATCTAAGGTCTGGAAGCTTTGCCAAGCATGGCAAGACGCACCCGAGGATGTCCACCGTCTCCGCGATGATCTGGCGCGAACGGAGCACTTTTTTGACGAGACAAAACATGGCATGCAGGCCGCGATTCTTGGCTCTGATGACATGCTCGAGCTAAAAGGTGCCTCACTACGTCAAAGAAACCTGAAGATATTGGTTGAGCAGGGAATCAGCGTCATCGAGAGTATTGAGGAAGTCATCAACGCTTTGTACAGGGGAGAAGAAAGCCCCGAAGCGTGGTCCAAAACCATGCGCGTTGTTTGGCTCAGATACAGGGCCAAAGTGGCCAAGTTGAGGAAGGAGTTGAGCACCATTTCCATGGGAATATGCCGACTTCTGATCGCACAGAGCGTGTAAGTTGGTGCTCATGACTGCAGTTGCCCCAAACTCACACTCACTAGAAACATTTCAGCCGAGATTCACGCATCTATCGAACGCTCTGGGGACGAAATCGTTGCACACATCGAGGATCGCTTGGTCGGCACAACTGGAAAACTGACCACACATATCGACAAAGCCATGGGGTCCTCCGAGAGCGTCATCTTGACGCACCTCCATCGTCGACTTGATACCTTGGAGTTGGACATAACGAAGTCAATGAGGGAGTCAATAAGAGAAGAAATGTCGCCCCTGAAGGAGAAGCCCATCTTCGGCCCCCAACATACCATACGATACAAGAACGTACCCTCACATATACTTCACCAAGCGGTCCAAGTAGTCCCACGGCTACACCAAGACTTCCAGTGCGATGCAGCTTGTGTCTGCAACTGCCATTCCAGCAACGCCAGCCGCCGTTCGAGATGGGGAATAGCGGCACTCACTCCAATCATGGGCTCCATCTCATTGACATGGTCGGGGAGCCCGGCAAGCGCTTGCACGGACCTTGCTTGCCGCGAGACGCAAAAGCGACGGCCATCCCGAGAAGTCAGCGTCGTATACAAGTTTCCAGACTGGGTCACTCGCGCGGCGCTGTCAGTTCTTTACTCCAGCAACCTCAACGGGACACCAGAGCTGGTTTTACGAGTACTGAACCCGCTCGATGGCTCGCGCGTGATGATCGTCGAGAGCGTATTCGGATACGTCTCCCGGAATGATGTCGAGGGTCTTAAGCAGCTACTCGCCGAGCGGCGCGGCTCGGTCTATGACGTGTGGGGCCGTGAACTGCAGTCGCCACTGGCAATGGCGGTGATGAGGCGCAATATCGACATCATAAAAGTTCTGATCCAGGCCGGAGCTGACCCCTTTCAGGAGTTGTGGGTAGACGGCAACAGCTCCAAGAACGTCAACGTCGCCAGTCTCGCCCTCAAGCATTACGTAGCCCATCGCGAGACCCAACTTGCCGAGCTTCTCCCCATCGCCCGCCAGTTCGACCTCGAAGATCGACCGGTCCTTCACATGATCGTCACAGGGTTTCTCCATCTCGACCTCGCCTCCGCGCTCCAAAACCCCGATCACCTCCCCGACATCAACCGTCGCGCCATGGGCGGACACACCCCTCTTCACTTTGCTTCCATGCGCGGCGACGTTCAGGCCGCCAAGCTCCTCCTCCGCGCCGGCGCCGACATCAACGCTCATTCCACCCACATCGGCACTACCCCGCTGCACCAAGCTTGTTCCAGCAGCCGCTACGACGTCGTCAAGCTCCTGCTCTCCGCCGGCGCCGAGCCAAACCGCCGTGACTTCCTCGGATCAACACCCCTGCTCATCGCCGCCAGCCACATCCACTCGGAAGCCCCCGCGTATCTTATCAGCTCTCTCCTCCTCCAAAACGGCGCCGACCCTGAGATCCCCCCGAGCGTAACCTCCTGCGGCGGAACCCCCGTCATCTTTGCCGCCGCTTTTGGATCCTCCGGCTCTGTCCGCGCTCTGCTCGAAGCCGGCGCTAATGTCAACTATACCGATCTCGACGGGGACAACGCCCTGTTTGGAGCGGTATACCACCGACAGTACGACAGTGCGGAGTGTCTTCTGAAGGGGGGGACTAAGTTGGATACGATCAACAAGAAGGGACGATCAATATTACATGCGCTGGCAAGGTGCGCGGACGAGAGGATGATGGAGATATTTGCGAGCTATGAGGGGAGTTATAAGGGGTTGAGTACGATTGCGAAGGACGGAACGGGATTGACGCCATTGGGGTTGTTTAATGAGCGGAAGGGCGTGGAGGAGGGGTTGAGGAAGAAGTTTGATGCGTTTTTGGAGAGGGTGGAAGGGGAGAGTTGGGTAGTGAAAGGAGTTGCGGGGGAGTTGGTCGAGGAGCCGGAGGAGATGGGCGAGGAGGGTGACGGGAGTGTTTGTAAAGAGCGTATCTGGAGGGGAGATGAGAAGGTTGGGGGTGATGGGAAGCCAGCCACAGGGAATGGGCTAGAGGAAAAGGGGGACTGTAGGAAAACGGTCAGCCTCAAGAAAGAAACTGAGGAGGAAGACAAACGGGGGAAAGGGGACGAGGACGAGGATGGCGAATTCGTCGACGCGAGGGAGACTCAGGATGAGTGAGCGGGTTGGGAAATGAACACGTTCCATTGATATCCTACATCGCAACCCCTCTCTTGGCACACTGACATCACGGGTATATCCTACATCCCAACTTCCTCCCAACTTTAACGCACCCTCAGTTAAAGTTCTTATGAACCGTCCCCTTCTTCTCAAACTCCTTATTCAACACCTCCCTATCTCCAGCACGCGCAATGGCTTCATCCCTCGGGAGCTTTTCCGTGTCGCCTACCAGGCTGTCGATGCCCGAGTTGATGTTTCCGCGGAGCGACTCGGTCATGCCCTGCAAATTGTCACTGTTAGCTCTATTTCTTCTACATCACCACCAACCCGGGCTGGTAAGTGTGGGATGATATGACATACATGTCCCTGCGCAACAACACCCTTGATCCCCCTCGCCACTCGCTCCCCGGTATTCTCGCCCGTCGAACCCGGGGTGGGACCCGCCGTGCTGGTGATCCCGGTGTTTGTCGTCGGGGCGTGCGTCGGTGCGCCTACGCCTGCACCCGCGGCACGACCGTCGCGATCCGAATCGACGCGGGGATCAGCGGCATTGGCGAGACGGGAGGTGTGTGGGCCGAAAGTCCCTTCCGGGGCGGAGGTTGTGCTGTTGTAGGAGTTCATTTTGGGTTTGGTGATATTCCTTTGATGAATGTTGGAGTTTTGCAATTTCGTGTGGTTTTATTGAGAACACCACCGGGTTCGAATTGGAATGGGCTTGAGCTGGTTTTGTAAGTTGTGACAAAAAGGGGATCGGCGGGTGTAAGTCAAGTGGTGAGTTGACGTCATTGTGGATGCATGGATTTTCTGTGGGACTGGGCAGAACTGACGTCAGGCCCGCCGTCTCGTTTTAGACGGGAAACGAAATGTACCTCTTGAACATTGATGGGAGTAGATCTGATCGGGAATCCAACATCATGCATAGTTTTAGAGTATGATCATTCCTGGGTCCGAAGGAGGGTGAGCAGGTGAGGGTTAGGGTTAACCCCTATTTGGAATTGCACATCACCATGTGCACTGTCGTGTTTTTGTCGAAGGGGCTTGGCCTTTTTGCGAAACAATACTCAAAGGATACGGAGGCTTGAAAGTTGCCATAGTCACCACGTTGGGTCTTTTTGGTGTTATATTTTTAATCCAATTCTTCACCGAACGCTATCTACGAGGTGTATGGTCCCTCCAGAGATTTGAACATGCACTCCATTGGCGCTGTAAGTTATTTCCATACCAAGTCAGCCTAAGTTGGGGAGTCCATGGTAAGCCTAGCCTTGCTGTCGAGCTGGGTCCTGGAAATCAGGGAGAATGTTGGTTGCACTGTGCTCGGCCCGGCAAAACAACCCCCGGCCCTATCAGGGAGAATCCGAGCATGTTGTTGCGATCCGAATCTTTGGGCTTGCGGTTGGGGTTGATTGAGAGTTGGCTCATGTTGGGCTGCTCCTTCAGGATGCTTCTATCCGAGGTTGTCCGAGCTCACAACTGAACTTATGATCCGAACGCGATGTCAGTGAACGTGCCTGGTACGCACAGGTTGCTGCAGTACTCCCCATAGGGAAAGCCGGACGTAAGGGGATGGTTTTGAGGTCCGTCACAGGGAGTCAGTCAGTGTAACACCCCTGAAGATGTAGGGGGTGGGTTTAGTGGTTCCCCAAAGGCGTCGAGTGACTCTCCGAAGACCTCGAGTCTCGTTTGGATGGCATGAAGCGTCAGACTGATCCCTTCCACCACATGCCTCTCAAATTAGCTCGAACACTTCGTTATCTGCTGGTTTCAGCCCCGCGACACACTCTCCATGCATGGCCCCGTGGATATATGCGTCGCCTATTAGCTTGTACTGGGACTGAGACGCCACGGGGCGGAGCACCACGCAGTACCGTGCCCCGTAGAGCACAGCGACCACGTCTCCAGGCCGTGCCATGAACGGCCCCAATCCCATCCTTCCATCAGGAAGAGTGATGAAAGTACGATTTGCAAGTGCCGTCTGTAAGTTCTGGCTGTATGGCAAGGTAAAATCCAGTATTCGCTCCTTCTCGGGCTTTCCCGGTTCGAAGGCGCAGCTGCGAACCGCTGAGCGGGATAAGGGCGGCAATGCCTGAGGAGGACGTAATTTAACACCCCCCCTGAAATGCAGGGGCGCTCAGTGGCTCATCCAAGGCGTTTTGGCCACTCTCTGCGGGTGTTCAGTGGCTCTCTAAAGACCTTTGGTGACCCTCTCAGGGCCTTTGATGGCTTGCCGAAGGCCTCTAGGAACCTACGCTATCGACGGGAAGGGCAATTTTCAAACACAATCGGCAAGGCATTGCAACATGTCAAAGTCGACGTCAGAATCAAGACAGAGGAGATAGATCCTCGTGAAGAACAGTGCCTGGTTGCCAAAACGAACCTGGGACCGGGCAAGAACCTGCCTCAGGCCACCTAATTCTCGTAGGTATAGCACAAATTGGGACTATTCACATCCATGTAGTCCCGAACGACGGCGGGCGGGCCCAAGTCTCCCATCGGCAGAGGATCGTCCAAGGTCGCGGTGACCTCAGTTCCGTCCGGGAGATTGCGCATGCCCTCGTACGCAGACGTCCTGTTGCCGCTGGGGTCGTCCTTCTGCCATTGCCACCATACACGGTCTACCTGGGTGTGATGGAGGAAGAATACGGGATCTTTGGCGAGGGTGTCAGTATTTCTTTCAAGTTCATCCTTTTTTCTTTTTTCTCGGGCGGGGCTTGAAAGGGGCGTACCATTGGGAGAGGCATCGTTCCAGCCCAAATCACCAGGAGGTCCTCCGACAAAAGGGCCACCACCGCCAACGCCGAAATGGATGGCACTGTGGGGGCCATTCTCAAGTTCGTGTCGAAACCCGTTATACGTCGTCTCCGCAAACACAAGTGCCATGGACGCGGGGTTATATCTGTGGGCGTTGAGGTCCATCTGGTCTGGGTCGCCAGGGATACCCTGCACCCAGTTGCGACTGAACCCATGGGGATGGACGTCCCTGTCACGATAAAGCGGACTGTAATCCTTGAATGGCCCGTCTGTGACCCGCGGCGCGAAACCATTGTTGTTGTCGGGCCCAGTGCCATTGCCACCAAAGCCTGTCACGGGGTCCCAGACGGCCGACTGAGTCGGAGCCGAGGAATCCGCTACCCAGTCCCAGTACATGGCCGTCCCGGTGTAGCCACACTCATGCAAAGCCTGTTCATACATCTGCACGAAGTAGCGATGCCATGGTAGGAATGCCGCCACGCCATGAACTGAGGCGATAGGAGGTAATTAGTCGGGATGCTGATGCCTGAAACCACCAAGGGGCAGACCAACTTACTCTGTTGGGGGGCACTCAGCAAGGCATGCGTCAGTGAGAAATCATCATGCAACGTTGAGTTGGCGTTGCCGAGACGGGATGGCTTCTTGGTGATGCACACGGCAGCTTCGAGGTATGCAAGTCTTTCGGCGACTGTTGCAGAAGTCCATGACTTGCGCAACTTTGGAGATGCACAAGCTTGGCGGGTAGTGAGGGGGTTTGGGGGGAGCGCCTGGGCGGCGGTGAGGAAGGCAGTGAGAAGAAGCAGCTTCATGGCGAGGGACCAAATGGAACCGTTCGACTGTAGTGCGTGATGGTGAAGCCAGGTTGTTAGATTAGGTGACTGTGGTGTCTATATGTACTTTGAGTCCTGACCACGGTACCTTTGTCTCCTGATTCCTCCCATAGGGAGAATGCCTTGCGAACGGCTTATTGTAAAGGAGACCTTGCAGTGTCGCCAAGAATCAATAGTTCGTTTGGGGCTCTCGTTCCTTTTGTTTCGAGTCAGCTTATGGATGTCATGTTGGGGCACTCTCTCCATTCGCCGGCCCGATTATCGTCATGTGCAACGCACGGGATGCTCAAAAGCGGCCCAATCACAACGACAACCAAACTAGCGGAACTCGAGTGTCAGCCCTGTGCCCTCACTTTACCAGGATATTAGGTATGCTTACGGCGGACTCCAGCATGGTCGGGTGCCTTGCAGCGCCACATCAGTGTGCGGCACAGCTCCGATTCCCGTTCTGGGTCAATAGGGCACAGTCAGCCCGCTGCCACTGTACCCATATCTTCGATCTGGCCTCTGTCAAAGACCCTATTTCTGGTAGACCGAGCCCTCGGGATCGACACCGCGAGCTATTCATTCCGAGTGTCTTGCCATGATTGCAGTAGAGAGCCGTCTTGCAATGCGTTGTCAAGTGACCCGCATGCGTACCGTGGGCAGGAATTGACATGGGAACTGATGCGAGTATGTGTTAGGGGCAGATGCTGAAGGGGTCTGGGATTGGAGATAACGTCATGGCGTTGAGGGAGGGGACGTCGAGGAGCAGGTGGATACCCCATCAGTCACTTTGGGAAAACTCTATTTTGCTCCTAGCCGCAATGCCTGCCATGCCACGTGCAAATCAGAATTTGACACAATTTGAAATTCAGGCAGGTATGATGGCACAAATCCATTTCTCCCTCAAATCTTCAAAATCTCTCGAATGTGCATCTTGACAACAACCAACCTGGTGAAGAACGCGTCTCAAACAATAAAATGGCAACTACATTCCTCGTTCTTTCCGACACGCACGATGATGCATTTCCAGACCCAGCATCGGTCCCCAAAGTCGACGTCGTCCTTCACTGTGGGGACCTCACCATGATTGGAGGACTGAGCAACTACAAAAAGGCCATTGCAAATATCAATGCACTCGACGCCGAAGTCAAGCTGGTCATTGCCGGTACGTGACTGACGAGAGGTGTTTCGGCTTTTCTTTGAGGCGTCCAGCTAATGTGCGATAGGAAACCATGATGTTTCTCTAGACCCGAAATGGTGGGAGGCGAACCTGGACGTTGATGATGACGACCCGCAAGAGCCTGCCAAGGCGCTCGAGCTGTTTGCCGCAGAGAGAACAAACGGCCTTTACTTCCTGGAGGAGGGCACGCACACATTCACCTTGAGTGAAAATCGGACGTTCACAGTATACGCATCGCCCTACACCCCAGAGTTCAACGGGTATGCTTTCGCGTATCAACCAGGCGAAGATCGATTTGGGCCCGGGGCAAAAGAGCCGATACCTCCTGGCGTCGACATTGTCATGACGCATGGCCCGCCGCTGCTCCCATCTCATCAGTACCAGCTGGATACCAACCGGGACGGTATGCATTGTGGGTGTCCAATGCTGTACGCAGCTATCCGTCGAGTCAAACCCAGGATTCACTGCTTCGGCCACATACATGAAGGCTATGGGGTACAGGGGGTTTCCTGGGGCCCTGTGACGGACGTGGTCGAGGAACTTGTCTCCCGGGACCCAGGGAAAGCTGTGGTGGTGGAGGGCTCGGAGGATAGGGGACGCACTGTGTTAATAAACGCAGCTATAATGAATCATGGGGAAGAAGCTAACAATAAGCCCTGGGTGGTGAGCTTGGATTTGGGTGGGGAGGCGTAGCTGTGGTTGCAGATCACCACTGATAAGACTTTGAGAATCAAGGCTTTTCCATCCAAGAACACATGCACCACCTGGCTCGGCTACTCTTGCATCATATCTCTAAGAAGTGTTCTACACTTCGCTTAGGTTGGTGTACTGCGATGTTGCAAGTAGCGAGCCCTTGCAGCCCAAGAATATCTTCCTATCAAGAGACGAGGAGGGTCGCGCTAGTTCTTCCCTGGAAGGGTAGTCACCTATCACGAGGCCGGACGATGTGGTGAGTATGCACTGAGAGTGATACAGCACAGCCGGACTTTCATGGAAAAGACGGTGTGACGACGTCGCTGCCGGTTGTTTTGGTCATCGGTTGGGCATTCATAAGCCCATCAGTGGCATGGAACATGCATCTCGGTGAATACAGGTATCTCGGGCGAATCGCTCCTTGATGTTACCCTTTCGAAGGCGAGGATGCCAGAAAAGTACCCATGGTTGCACAACCACAGACAGGTTGGGTGACCAACATCAAAGCGCCGATGGCCCATCTCTTTCCTGCTACCGGGCATGATGGGATTCCAAAACGCCAACCTCAACAACTGCGAGAAACATGCCGAAAATGATGTCAGCCCGCCGGCAAACCGTCCTAGCCGTTCTCGACGCATACAACTCCTGGGATATTGGCAAGCTGACGTCTCTGCGCGCACCGGAATGCGTGCATCAGGTGCTTCCAGGTACATCTCCAGTCCTGCTGAGACCATGTGTGTACTGTCGGCTGACGTTCGGACAGCATCCCTTGACCGACCGCCCATGAGCAACTCAGAGTACGACACCTACTTCAGCACTGTGATGCTCATGTTCCGCAACTTCCGTGTCGAAGTCAATGACATGATCGAGGACCTCGGCAACGAAAAGGTTGTCGTGTGGGCGAAGAGCACCGCCGAAACCGATATCGGACCTTACCGAAGCGAGTACATGCTGGTCTTCTATCTGAACAACAAGGGTGATAAGGTGACGCGTTTCTTGGAGTTTGTGGACTCGGCCGTGGCGAAAGACTTTCTGCCGAAGTTACGGAGGCATATTGCGGAGGGAAGGCGAGTCGTGTAGTTGGGTGGCAGTCTCTCGTGGAAATGTTGGTCTTGAGTTGAGGATGCAGATAAAGTAGACGTCAATTAATGTCAATCTCGTTAAGTGAAACTTCAGGTTGAAATGTGAGTGCCAGAGGCCTGCTGCAGTGCTGGGAGTTTGGACTAGCTCGCACGCCATTTCCTGGCCAGCTGACGACAAGAAAGGAAAGCGCAACTGAGGGGGAAAACGCGACTCCAGCTGCCCCTCACCACCGCGGGACCTTAACTTGCACCACCTCGCGGCCAATTCTCCCAGTTGTCCATCATTGCGCCACAGCATCGGCGATGCCTGAATTCGATCCATGAAAGGTGTCTAGCTCTTCCTCTGCATCGCCTCGGTCCTATGCGCCCACGAAAACAAAAACGCCAGCAATGCGAACCCGCTCGACGCAACAAATGCAACCAACAACGCATCGCAGTACAACTCCCTTACTGCTTCCTGCAACGCCGGCGGAAGCTCTTGCAGAGCGAATACAGACTTCCTCAGCTTCTCGATGAGCTATGGTACGACAGTCAGCAAACGGCCAGATCGACAACGGCACACCGGGAAACGAACCTCGTCGGTGGCGTCAGGGCCCAGGGCGCCAGGAAGTCCGGCAGCCAAAATGTTCTGGACGATTGCCGAACTGATCGTAACGCCATAGATGCTTCCCATGGAGCGGATCAGATACACAGTGGAGGTCGCAACGGCTTGTTCTGGTCGAGGTTAGTTTGGTGTCCCATGTTCCACTCCCTGCCAGAAACACCAGTTTCCTTACCCCTATACTCGAAAAGAGAGATGAAGCTAAACAGTACGCTCGGGTTTGTTAGGCCGGATCCAATGTTCGCAGGGATCAAGTAGAGCAGTTCTGCCTTTCGGCTTCCATGGGGACCCATCACAGCCATCATGCACGCCAGAAGATTACCAACAACCATCAGCGCCGTTCCCTTTTGCACCCCCTCCCGCAGCTGACACCCGCGCTGCATCATCGAGCCTGCCAATACTCCGCCGACGAGCGTTGCCAACGACGGGACAATAAGGCGACTGCCAGTGGCCGAAGGTGTGTCGCCTCGAACCGCCTGGAGGTACAGCGGGATCATGAACATGTACTGTTGAGGTTCTGGTTAGCACCCGACTCTGAACCGGGGACCACAAGGGAATCCATACAGCGTACGACGCCATTCCAACAAAGAGATTGGTCAACTGCACGGCCACCGGCTGCCACCCTTTCAACATCCAAAGCGGTATGATCGGCAATTTCCGCCCCCCAGTGTTCATCTCAACCACGAGAAACACTCCAAGCAAGGCAGAGCTCCCGAACAGAGAGCCAATAACAAGGAGACTACGCCATGGATACTCGTTTCCTCCCAGGCTCAGCCCCAGAAGTTGCACAGCCAAGCCTCCCACGAGCAACAGGGCTCCGGGGAAGTCCAAGCACCCCAACGCCGCGCGCAAATTATTTTGGTATGGGGTCTCGGCGGCCGCCAGCACTCGATAGCCTACGGCCAACGCAAAGATCGATACTGGCACTTGCAAAAGGAAGCACCACCTCCAACCGATGCTGTCGACAATCATGCCGCCAAGGGACGCGCCCAGAACACTTCCAAGTCCGTAAAGAACATTCTGAATAGCTTGGTACAGTCCTCGCTTGGAGAATGGCATCAGGTCCGAGTTGATCACGGTGGCTGTGGAGGTCAACATGCTGCACTGGCCCAGACTCGTGGCGGCCACTTACCCATGGTTATCAGTCCGCCCCCGCCGAACCCAGACAGCGCTCTCATCAGGTTCAGTTCCGTCATGCTTCTCGCAGCAGCGCACCCGAGACATCCCAGCATGAAAGTCACAGTGGAAACGAAGAAGCAAACGCGTCGCCCGAACAGGTCCGAGAACCGCCCGTACAGGGGCTGGAATGCCGTGCTCGTGATCAGGTACGACGTCGTCAACCACGAAGCATTGTTGGCTGCATCAAAGGACGAGCTGATGGCTGCGTAGCTGCTGGCGGTGATGGTTCCGTCGAACCCAGAGAGGAAGACGTTGGCCCACAGAGCTGGATGGCGTCAACGTGGTTCAATGAAGATGGAAGTCGTACTGACCTGTTTCAATCCACCAGAACCCAGGAGAAGGCTTCCACGCATCATCTGAGGAACGATGAGGAGGGTCTTTGGCAGGAGAGGTCGTGACGTAGGAAACGTGCGGGGGCTCGCGACCTCTAAGCAAGGGATCGGACTCGCTTGCTTCGGCGTCTACTCGAGGAGATTCATCACCATCATCTCCACTGCCTCCTCGAATCTGGCGATCCCTAGTCATCTTCCGTCAGATTGTCGATATCTTCCTCGAAGGTTGAGCTCGAGGTCCTCGCGCAACGTCAACAATGGGGGGAAGATCTTGAGGGGGGCAAGGTGGGGGGAAGAGTGGGCGAGACCATCGGTTCAAAGAGGAGTTACGAGACTCCTGCGGCCCTCAGGTGGCGCTGCAGGCGGGCCGAACCCCTCTCGCATGTTTGGTGGAGGGCATGGGTGCGGCCAGTTCGCAGTTCGCGCCTCGGGCGGCTCAAAACTTCGCGCCCAAGCATCCGATATGTCTCAGGCCATCGGGTCCGACATCGGGAAGAGGGAGGAGCTGGGAAAACAGAAATCTAGACCACTTGTTGGGGGAACTGATAGCGCGATGTCACGGTGCTCGGATGCAGACCTACAGCCGATGTTGCGGATAATGCACATGCATGCACCCCGCGTGCGGCTAGGGGATGTGTCTCCGCTGCCGCATTGCATCTGGTTGGTTCGCACACGAACCAACAAACGAATCAAAACAAGCCATTACTTCACCTGGCGTTCATTACCCCGGGTTTCTCGTTCTTCGTTGGTGCTACACCGTTCCAGTGATGGGGCATCGAAGGTATTTCGGAATCAGCAATCGGTGACCTTTGTTGCATGTCGATGGTGATGTTGCCTATCTAGATATGTCGGGAGCTTGTGTTGCCTGACGGCTTCCCGGACATTTCCTAGATTATGGACCGAAAAGGAATCCCAACACGCATACTGCAGACCAATGAACCCATTCTCAATAGATGGATTCGATCCATGCGGAGACAGGGGGGGTCGAGATTCGAGCTCTACGAGACCGTGAATCTCAGGGGACACTGAGTTGAGAGCGTTGGAGTGACGCGGTAAGGATCGAACTGGTGCTCTGGCTGAAGAGAACTCTTCCCGTTCTGGGATCGAGCATCACCGATTTTTGGCGATGCGTGTCATTGTCAGCGCGAGGTCAGTGCTCCAGCGGCTTCAACGACCCGCGGGCCGGCACGCTGGTACCCCTGACTCAATCGTTGCACCATTACCTCCACAACGAGTCAGTTCGGCAGATTCGACCCCTTTTCCGCAATGGCGATGACGAAGATTCATCAAATGACAGCAGAAACATCGGATTGTTGTACACTCGACCGTTGCTCCCGCCAATTGCCGCGATGTGCATGCTCACCGTCTACTGGCTATGGCGCAAAGTACCTACTTCTGTCACGATGGTACCGTACTTCGGGCTGAAGGGACGGCCCCTTTTGTTCTGGGTGACACTTGGCTGCTCAATCGCCATGATGCCGTTTGGGTTTGTTGCCCCTTTCTTCCTTGTTCTCTCATTCTAACCCCTTACCCATGTTCCCGCAAAGACAGAATGAGTCACTAACCAGGGTACGCGGACTAGCTACGATCAAGCCCTTTCACCTAATCTCCCCCAGTTTCTCTCCCCATCGCAGCATGTGACCTCCTCTTACAACCTCGCCTCCATCTTCGGGGCCCTGTCAGTCCTGTATGTCGGCGAGCTCCTCGGGCGCAAGAGGACGATTCTCTTCAGCACGGCCATCATGGCATGCGGTGCTTTGCTGCAGGTCCTGGCTGCTGAGTTTGTGCAGATGATTGCTGGGAGGGTGGTTTCGGGCATCGGGAACGGCATGGCCACCGCGACCGCGCCGGTGTGGTTGGGTGAGATAGCCGGGCCAAAGGAAAGGGGGAGGCTGGTGGTGGTCATGATGGCTGCGAGTGCGGGGGGCTTTGCAGTTGGTGAGTTTATCTTCTCACTGCTGAGTGCGTTGGTCGGTGCTGACGAATCTAAGGCAACTGGGTGGTCTTTGGGCTGGCAGACATCGAGGGGCAGGTTGCGTTTCGGGTGCCGATAGCTGTGAAATTGATCTTCATCATTCTGCTGCTTGCCACCGTCTCCTGGCTGCCCGAAAGTCCACGGTAAGGGTTTGATGTTGAGGCAATATGGGTTCCTTTGCTAACAATAGCTTCTGAGATGGCTAATATCACAAGGCCGCGTCAACCAAGCTTTGACCATCATCGCGGATCTCCAAGCCAAGGACAAGAATGACGAGTCCATCACCTCGCAGGCCATACAGATGATCAATGACGTGTACGACGCAAAAAAGAACACCCCTACATGGACTGCAACGTTCCGTGGCCGCGGTGGTTCGACCACCCGGCGGGCTCTTCTCGGGGTGGGAGTCCAAGCCATGCAGCAGCTCTCAGGAGTGGCGGTGACGGCTTATTGCCTCCCACTCGTCCTGACACATGTACTGGATCTGTCCCCTGCGCTGTCCCGTCTCCTTACAGCATGCAATGCAACAGCCTTCTTGCTCTCAAGCATCGGGGCGGTCTACATCATCCCTCGCTACGGCCGCAGGAGACCAATGATTTGTCAGTTCCCCTGTCTGTTACCCATGCTCCAAGCCGGCATCGAGACTGACAACATGCAGACTCCTCACTGGGCCAAGGAACCGCCCTCCTTGCCTTTACGATCTGCGCCCGCTTCGTCAAAGACCACACCACTAATTTGGCTATCATCATGATCTTCGTGTACCACATCTGCTTTGCTCTCGGCTGGCAAGCCACACCCTGGCTCTACCCTGTGGAACTCAACAATCAAGCGATCCGCACACGAGCAGTCGCCTTATCAACAGCAACGGGCTGGCTTCTGAGCTTTATTATTGTCCAGATTACACCCCTGTCAGTTGACGCTATAGGCTGGGATTTTTTCGTTATCTGGACGGTTTTGAACTTTGCGTTTGCGTTCCTGGTGTTTGCGCTTTATATAGAGACGGAAGGGGAGGTCCTGGAGGATATAGACTGGTGGGAGTGGGAGGGATGTCCTGTGTTTGGATGGGGGGAGAAACCGGATGTTAGAAGCAGGGACAGAGGGGATAAACAAGCGGGTTATGCGTTTAATAGATGTAGGCTTGGGAGCGTTGCGGAGGAGGGAGGGGGCCAGGACTTGATGGAGATTTTGAGGACGGAGGGGACGAGTGTGAGGGATATGGCGGTGGGGGGGTTGCCGGAGACCATGAAGGGGTATGTGATGGGGGAGAAGAATGGGAATGAGAACGGGAATGGAGATGGGACTGAGGGTGGAGATGGGGGTGGGAGGAGTGGACGTGGCGGTGGGAGTGGTCACGGTCAGAGGCAAGGCAGGGCGAACAGTGAGGTTGATCCGTTTGATACCTCTGGAGGAGATGGTTCGGTCAATGAGACTCTTCACATATCGTGAGAAGGCAAGGGGATTGCGACATGACAAGGGGTTTGCGACATGGTTGACCCTGGTGAGCACTGAGACGAAGTTGGAAGCACTGTTGCGGTGGCACCTTAGAGGGCCAGATGAGAAGTTTGGTATTGGTTATCGATCATAATCTCTCAATCGAATGGTTCTTCTTGGTCAGTGCGGGGAGTTTGAGATATACAAGTAATAGTGCCCAACAGCTGGTGTGTTTTGACTACTTGCATCCGGGATGCGGGAGTTCATATTCTATTCTTGGGACTCGGCCGCTGACGACACCACATCTCAATGTGTCGCCAGATTCTAGATCCCGCTGCATCGTCATGGGAGCCCAAGCACGCCATCGGCCATTTTTGTAGACCCCTATTGGCAGCCCTCCTCAATACCGGCGAGCCGAGTCCAGACCTCGCTTCGACTGTCCACGCAAGCAAGGTACCGGAGTTGGACCCGGATTTGGTCGCGCGCCGCTGTCATGGGCAGTGGGTATATTGATCAAGTAGTTTTACCCCGGATTGATAATTTAGTAACAGTAATAACAGGCTCGAGTAGGATCTCCCTGCAGAAGCGATTTTGATTGCGCCATGCAAATAGCCGCCCATCTCCCGGGTCGCGGGACGCGGGACACATCCCGTTGGCTTTCAAGTTAGTTGCACCTACGCAACGTTGCCAAGATCGGTCCCAAGTAACATCACCGGGTGGTAGTCCAGTGAGATCAAGCATGCAGTCAAGAAGAAGGTGTTGAGCTTGGTCGCATGGAGACTCAGATCAGGAGTCTGGTATAGGTCAGCCCCTGAGACGTTTATTCATCACGTAACTGGCGCAAGGGCAACGCCAAGAAAATACCAAATCTCTCAGCTAACAAGGCTGTATACAAGTATAAAAACAAATTGCTGAATCTTATGCCTCGCCTAGGCGTCGTCGTCATCCCCAGCGCACAAAAGGTGACGCCATCGCGGCTTCCCTTCCTCTCTTGAACAGTGACAAACCCGGAAGCGATGGCGCCGACCTCCGCACGCAATGTAAACTTTGTGGGAAGTAGTTCGCACCGCGTCACCTGGAGTCAAAGCTTGGTATTAACCGGGTCGAGTCGGGGTCGAGTGCCGCCCACATCCCGTGGGAGATGCAAGCGGGAGGGGGGCGATCATGCAAGAGGGTGTGCTGTGGGACCGCTTCTAAAAGCCAGGTGGGTTGTTTCTGGAGCGGTCTGGAGTGTTGATAGTAAGGTGTTGTTAAGGATAGACGAGAATGTCGATGGTGTTATTGGGGAGTTAGTATGGGTGTCATTTATCGACGACGGTCGCCGTGTAAGCGAGCCCCGGATCGGTTTGCCCTCAGCCTGGTCTTGGCAGTGTGCGTTGATGGCAGCGCCATGTGGGCGGACTGTGGCGTCACGATCCGTCTATAAAGATGTCGGGAACTTCCTGTCTGGAAAAGGACTTGATTCTCGTCACCGCCCGCCCTTGAACACTTGCAACCAACTTCTACCGCAACGCCAACGCCAACAAGTCAATCACCATGAAGAACAACTTCATCACCTGGCTCCTCCTCCTCCCCGGAGTGATGGCTGCTGCCTTCCCCGCCGAGGCGAAGAACGGTATTGTTGCCAAGGTGAGAAATCCTCGTTTACCCCTGAATCACATCAACAACGCACATATCAACAAACACATCCAATTCTTTCCACACCCTTCCTCACTCTCAACACAGGTGACTTTTGACTGACACGTCTTCTCTCCTAGCGCGAAGAGCTCCTCGACACCTACGCCCCCATCGAGGCCCGCCAATTCCAAGTCAGCGAGCCCAAGCCCGAGCCAGGCGAGCGCAAGGGCAAGGGAGAAGGACGCAAGGGCAAGGGCAGCGAAGAGCGTAAGGGTAAGGGCGAGGGTGGCGCTCCTGAGCGTAAGGGCAAGGGAGAGGGTGCTGCTCCCGAGTTCAAGGGCAAGGGCAAGGGTGGTCCCCCGGCTGAGGGCGCTGGTGCTCCTGCTCCTGGAGCCCCTGAGCGTAAGGGGAAGGGTGGCGAGGAACGCAAAGGAAAGGGAGGCGAGGAGCGCAAGGGTAAGGGTGAGGGCGCCGAGGAGCGCAAGGGGAAGGGAGGCGAGGAACGCAAGGGCAAGGGAGGAGAGGAACGCAAGGGCAAGGGTGAAGGCCGCAAGGGAAAGGGAGCCGATGGTGAGGCTGAGGTAGCCCGTCGTCAGGCTGACGAGCCCGAGGTCGCGAAGGAGCGCAAGGGCAAGGGCGGTGAGGAGCGCAAGGGAAAAGGCGGCGAGGAGCGCAAGGGAAAAGGCGAGGGTAAGGGAAAGGGAAAGGGAAAAGGAAAGGGGAAGTTCACGGGCACCAGGACCGGTGGCCCGAGGCCCACTGGAGCCCGTGAGGGAAAGGGAAAGGAGGGCAAGGGTAAGGAGGGCAAGGGAACTGGCCCGATCGGACCCCGTCCCACTGCTGCTCCTCGCCCGATTGAACAGTGAGCTCACAAAGGCGATGGCCAAGAGAGTCTGGGCATGGACAGCTGAGCGTGATACTGGGGGCCCGGGTGCCCATTCAGTCGTTACATATTTCTGGTTCTGGTTCTGTGCTATTCCAAAATAAATCCAGGTTGCAACCAGTCTAGATCCAGCCATGACTAAATGTGCTCTTTGCATGAGATTCTCGCAGCTTCCAAATGTTGAGTTCTACGGAACCGTTGCGCTGCTTCGGTGGGGAGGCAGCGGAAGGGTGTCCTTTACCACCGTGTTAATTGCCTGCGCTGGTTTCGGAATTGAAAGCACGGCCGGAGACTTTGGATTGTTTCACTTAAACCATGACGCAAACACTGGGACTGTAAACAAGATTTGTGCTTGGGAATAGGGGTCAGGGGTCAGGGGTCAACCCTAACCCTGAACATGCCGCAACCCTCCCCAGCTCTCACACTTAAATCCAGTGACGACGACAACCAGTGTCATTGGCCAATCAAAACAGGCATGAGCAATGTGGAAACTCTCTAGAGTTTACACAGTAGTCTGCAGCCTTTCCCGTTTTGCTCCAACTTCTGCATGATGTACGAGATGCCAAGATATCCACGATATCCACTTCGGCTCGATCTAGGCTCCCGCTATCGCCAAGCTGAGAGGTCACGGCAGGCCAAGCTTTTGCTGCTATGTACAATGTATCCACATCACCAGGACCACTATTGACGGTAGCGTTTGAGCGCAAATCCTTAGGCCAGCCTAACAAATGGGCCTCCACTTCTCATCAGAAGGGTCGAGCTCCCCGACGCGTCGATGGCTTCAATTCTCTAAAGCATTGTCCGAACTGGACTTGTCTGAACTGGACTGACTGTCACTCGTTTTTTTTGGGGCTCATTGAGTCCGTCCATTCGTTTCAACACCACGATGGCCGCTTTCTGGTGGTCTGCTCTCATCGCAGGCGCATCTCTCGTATCAGCGTTGCTGCCATCACTTTCCCTGTCCAGCGCCCTATCCTCCAGCGCTCCTGGGGTTGTCCCGTCATGTGTGGCAGATGACCTCCTCCGCCTCTTGAAGGGAAACCGTCGCGAGGAGTACCCTTTCTGTCGCTCGCTTCTTGGGTTCCAAACATCCACCGCCGTTTCCACAGTGGAGGTGACTCCAACGTTGGCTGAACGCTCATCGATGCTGACAAGCCCAGGCTCTCCCTTAAAACTTCCACCGTCACCATCACCAACGTCGAATCAACCACCGTTTTCGACGTCGAGACTTCCGTCACAACCTCCTATCAGACCACCACCATCGTCGAAACCATTACCAGCACCCCCCCCTCGAGCACCCCGGCCCCTCCCAACACCGCTTTCCGCCGGCGCAACGAACAGTTCGCCTCCTCCGTGACCAATTATTCCGTCGAATCCCTCTCCAGCGCGTGCCACTGCCTCTCCGCTCCAAGGTGCGGCAAGAAGACCACGACAACGACAACCCTCTCCCCGTCAACCATCGTCTCCGTGTCCATCGACACCTCTACCACCTTGACCACCCTCACGTTCACCTCCCCCACCACCACAACCGCCACCTCCACGCTCATCTCCACCTCTACCACAACCACCGTCGTCACCCCCACCCCCACGCTCTTCCACCTAGCCACCACCAACTCCGCCGGCGCAAAACTCTACTTCCGCATCAGCAACTACGCTCCCGGCGGATGGCTCCAAGTCATCGGATTCCCCGTCTCCGCTACCTACCCCGTATCCGACGCCTTCGAATTCGAAATCGACGCGCAATACCGCCTCTTCACATCCCTCTGGAGCGGCGAGGATGATCCGCGCGGGTGGAAACCCATCGGGTTCATGCACCCGAGTCATTTTACTGCGGCAACCGATAGCAGGCAGTTCCTGATGCTGGAGGAGGGGCCGATGAAGGAGAACGGGATGGTGCCGTACGGCGCGAGGGTGCATGAGGGGGGGAAGTTGAGGGTTGAGACGAGCAGGGGGGAGGCGTTGGGGTGGATGGTTTGTTTTACGCGGACGGAGTATGAGACGTTTTGGACGTTGTGGGTTTGGAAGGGGGGGGTGCCGGTGAGGGAGGGGTGCGTGGAGAGGGAGTTGCAGGCGGAGTGGTTGAATGTGTGGTATTAAATTGGTGTGGTATTGAATTGGATTTGATGTTGAGGTTCGCGTATCTAGCTGAAGTAGAGATAGAACTGCTGATTGAAACCCCTTGCTTGCCCACCAGCCACCAGGCCTTTCATCCATGATCGTCCTAAACAGTTCGCCTCCTTAGATAGCAGCAGCAATGGCCAGACCGGCTCCAAATATCGCGCAGTTGATTGGGGCGATGAACGCAGACCCAGAGTTGGTATTCGACCCAGCCGCCGGTGTGCGGGTCGGAGTGGAGGTTGAGGTTGCGGTGGTGCGCGTGCGCGTGGACGAAGTGGTGCTGGTCCCTGAACCCGAACCAGAGCCAGAGCCAGAGCCGGACCCTGAGCCAGATCCTCCGCCGGGGCAATCACCCTCCAAGACGCAATCGAGACCGCAGCGCTCAGAGCCCTTTGGACAAGCCAGACCAGGTCCCGAACAGATTTCTCCCCTTTCACAGCAACCACCATCATCGCAGTAGTATCCTGAAGGACAGAAAGTGCCCTCGCTGGAGCTGCAGCAGGAAGCCGATGATGGAATACAGCTGGGGCCACAGACGCGTTCGCTAGAAAGACAGCTGCTGGACTGGCGAGTCTCGAGGCCGAAGATGATGGCAGGGTGGCGAACGTGAAGGGAGGGTTGCGCGCCCTGGACAACCGCGCAGCCCAGGGCAAAGAAGATGGTGTTTGAGAAGCGCATTGTAGCGAGATGTTGGAAGTTTGACAAGGTGTGGATATCAAGTGGAGAGTGGTCTTGGGGTGCTGGGATTTGCTGGCAAGCTGTAAACTGGAAGCTGGGCGAAAGCTCAACAGCTCCCATGTGTTCGCAAAGGCCAGAAGGTCAAGATTATATCCTCCTGTGAAACTTCTGACCGTGCATCGCCCCCCATCCTAGCTGTCTTGGAGGCTCCCCTGTGGTTGGACAGCAGGTGCTCGGGGAAATTGGTGCCACAAAGGTTGGTGGCGGTGGCATGAAGTAACGTCGGTATTGCACTGCCTCCCCGGCTGCATTGATGACAGTGAAGCTTCAAGCTGCTGAAAGTCGGCCATATCTGAAGCTTTGCGATATCCTCCCCCTGAAACTCAATCCATCTCGACCCTCTTGGACTCCTTGCATCAAGTCCCAGTCTGCCGAACGTTCGACATTTTGAGATCCAGCCATCTGCAACAGATTTTCAGTGACCTCGCACAGCTGGCTCAATCCATTTTTCCGACTTACTGGACTTGAAGATCTCAATCTTCAAGTTTTGACATCGCAGCATCAGACGGCGCGACATTACACCGACCTCTCATTTCCTCAACGCCCAGAGACACCGAGCATGTCTTGGCAGGACGGGATGCTGGCTCAGCCGCATGAAACCCTGGTCTCGGTGTCCATTTGCTTGATTGGTGGAACTCGCATCCCTAACATGTTGTTAAGGCCATCGTGCCCGGATGAGGATTCGGTGGTGGACCGGACATGTCGAGGTTCATGAAAGCTGCGCTCTCTCACTGCTGAACTTGAAGTTACCAATCATCACAGGTTAAACACCTCAGTGCGATTGCCTCCAGACCAGCGAAGAGGTATCAGTGTGGGAAACTTGAAAGTCTCTCTGCGAGAAGAAAGGTCGCGTGATTGGCGCAGTCGTGTATTCGGGTTCATCCTCTCTGGCAATGGGGGGAACAAACAGGGCGTAGTAGTGAAGAGCAAATATCTGAAATGCCGGAGAGCAGGGAGTGGAGCATAGATCTTGAACTAGAAACAAGCCGTACTGTCGCAGCGACTATGGAGACGCTGCGTTGACGATCTGGAAGTCAAACTCGCGAAGTAAACTGCTGGTGTCAGTGGTCAAGTTCGGTCCCACCAGGAACGACAATAGCCTCACAACAGGGAACTTACCTCACACCAGGGAACTCACCTCACAAAACCACATTTGAGATTTCCGAAAACGCAATATACTTGCCTGCACTCGAATCTCCTTCTTCTTTTCCCCCAGATGAGAAACAAAACTTGAACTACCTCACCAAGGTGAAAGAGTGCCGCTGAGCCCACGCAACCGCCCCTGGAATGTGCGTCGGGCATCCCATCATCATACCACCACAACCGTCTCAAGCTCTCCCTCTTTCACCCCCCTCAACCCCTTCATCACATCCATACCATGAATATAAACCTCGCCCAGCAATCTATACTCCCCCTCGCCTTCATCCCCCTCCACCCTCCTCAACAGCACCGGCGTCCTCGCACCCCCTAATAACCAAACCTCATCTCCCTCCTGAGAGCTCGGCGGGCCCAACTTAAACCTCCCTTCCTCCGTCGCACACATCATCCAACCCTGAAGCGAATGTGTGGAGGGACCCACCACAGGAGTGGGGCCCTCCCATGTTCAGCCCACCAGATTCTGGGAATAGATAGCATGGTTTTCCTCTGAGCTAGTGCCAGAGGCCTTCATCAGAATACACACAACGTTCATTGTGACATCTTTGCTCGTTCGTGAGCTCAATAGAATGCCACACCTCCTTCTCCAACAGCTCACTCCCCAGCCTCGGCGCCACCGTATCGATTTGCACAAGCTGCCCCAGCAACATCATCGCTTCCACCGATAACCCTCCGTGTCCGCCGTTAGCCATTTTCATCAAAAACGTCATGAAGCTGTTATAACCCCAGTTATCCTTGCAGTAGTCATACGACACGGGGTTCTCGTCAGTGGAATTGACACCCACTCTCCTCGTAATCTGCAAATTCAAGGTATTCTGCAATGACTGCGCCCACCCTGTTTGATGGAGGAACTTTGAGAATGCACTCAGTCTTGTCCAACTCAGCTCCGTCCGGCCACACAACACCGAAATATTAGCGGGTTGTCCGAGGGCGACTTCCTGGACTACCCAACCTCGATCGAACCATCTGTGCCGATCGAGGAAATTGGAGAATCCAAGCCACGATGCTGCCCATTGCGAGCAGAGCGGTCCTCCCAGTTTATCGACCACCGCCCGGGATTCCAATAGCGGGTCGGCCGCGAGTCTGGTGGTGTGACAAACCCTGGATCTGAACGGGTGAGCTTTGCGACCGCTGGGATGAAGACATTATGCACCCAGAGGACGCTTGAACTGGGATCAAGGGTAGATGGGCCAAGCCAGACGAGGATGTGTTGAGAGAGGGAGTAGATCTTGTGCATGAGGACTGCGAGCGTCATGGCGGATGGAGAGGAGTCGAATTGAGTTTGCGTCTGAGAGGGGCTCGTATCGGTATGGCAAGGGAGCCTTTTGGCCGCATTGTCAAGTCTAACCCAGCTCTTTGTGGGTGACTGCGCAATGAGGTATGCAACCCAGCCGTTGGGTGCAGAGTTCGGGAACCGGCGCAGCGACAAAATGCCAAGCCGCTTCGTAATTGGCTGACCCCCGAGATGCAACGACAGCAACGGACTGGGTTGCCCACTATGCTTTGCCTCGCGCTGCTATGCTGATAGATGCTTGACATCAAGAACGTCTATCAGTATTGTATTAACCATGCTCGGAATTGTGGCTGCAGATTGGTGACAGGATGCTCTTGACTTGCAGATAACCTCTTTGATCAGTGGGTCTAATTTCTAGCCTTCTGACGTGTTCCTTCCCGACCTTCAGAGATGCGCCCAAGCCGTTCCATCTCCTCACAGCCATCTTCCTGTCCGGGATATGAAAGTTGCAGGCCCCAGAGTGATCTTACGCTTGACGAGGCTCACCCGAACATTTCTGTCTTGGCGCTCTGAAGCTCAACATCCACGCCGCCAACATGCCCAACATAGTTTCATGTCGTGGCCACTCCACTTATCAAGATTTCTTTCCTTACCTCGGGGATCTCTATTGCCCCACCCATCCTGACAGAATAAAGTGTCCCTTGTGCGCTTTTTATATCCCCCGTTACCTTCCAGATGTTTTCCCCCAAATTCATCAAATTTTCTCCTCCCGCCTGCCAGTCCCGTTCCGGGTATTCCTTCATCCATCGATTACCATGGCGAGACTCGCCCCTGCACTTGGAAAACTTCCTCCTGAAATCCTCATCTTGATTCTCGACCACCTTGCTGAACTGTACAGAGAAGAGTACCTCGTTGCAGACGGGGTGTGCACCAGATGTTTGTCACGAGACATGTGCAGAAACCTCATCTGCTTATGCTTGACCTCGAAGCCCATTCGCGTATGGTCCGAGCAACTGCTTTACCGGAACATCAGACTCTTTGAGAATCTTTGTTCGCACAAGGGTGTGTATGATTCATGGATTCCGGTGGAGGCGACTCCGCGTATGAACCGTCACTCGCTGTGCGTCCGACACGTAGTCGCCCTGGTCAAAACATTGACGAGAAGGCCCGAGCTGCGGACCGCGGTGAGGCTGGCGAACTTTTCAGGGTGGCAGGGAATCTACGAGCTGAGCACAGTTGAGATGCTTGACCTGGTCCGGAAAGTAGAGACTTGGTTGCCACCGAACAGCGGTTTCCAGCGGCTATCCGCCAATCACGTCGCGACATGGAGGGGACTTCCTACAAACTACGAGCGGGTGGCTTGCGTGGTGACGTACCTCACTGGATTGCTGCCGTTGGTCCTTCCCAAGCTCCAAACATGGGAGTTTGATGACTACCCACTCCCGGACGACTGGATCCCGGAAGACGACAGCCCGGCGGACACCGAGTCGGAGAATCGAATTACGGATTGGTATTCTTCCGTCTTCTCCTCGAGCGCGAGCCCGTTCCTGGGAATTTCGGAACGACTGGGCTCGATCGAAACCCGAGACGACGCGATCAGTCTCGCAAGACTCCTCCGAGCACCCTTGCCGCAAGTCACCACACTGACGGTCAATGACGCGTCATCGTTGGTAGCGTCTACCATTGCGGCCCATAAGCAACATCTCCCCAATGTTACGCATCTTCGGCTCCATAATCTTAGCGGGGGACTGATGTGGACCACCGAAATGCTAGACCTCCTCGGTCCAGCTGGCTTCACAAACCTAACCAGCTTCCAGCTCATCTGCCAATATAACTACCCTAATATTTACCTGGACTCCATCCACCTAAGGCCCCTGCCCCTCCCCCTGCTTGCCAACAACAGCCCCAACTTGAAGCATCTCGTCCTCGACGCCAACCCCTTTGAGTACTGCTGCCTTTCCAATCCAGACAGCATGTTCTCCAAGTTCCGCAACCTCGAGGTGCTCATCATGGGCCGTGCGAACTGGCGCACCTCCGAGCCGCCGAGCTTCCCGCCATCCCTTCGCATTCTGCATCTGGTGGAAGAGGCCGCCGATCGGGGCGCGTACCATGAGTCGGAGCAACGGGGCCTTTGGAATAGGACCGCATCTTGGCTCCAATGCATTTACGAGTCCGTCAAGGACGGTGCGTATACGAGCTTGCGCGAGGTTCACGTCGAGTTGAAGCCGGATTTCTTCATCTTCACGCCAGGAAAGTTTGAGTTGTTGAAGGCGAGGGGTACACGCAAACTTGACGCGCGGGCGGTAGAGTGGCCGGCAGATGTTGCGCACCGGGAGTGTCGAAAGCGCTTTCTCGTCAAGATGCATGAGCTCCGCACGCAGTTCTTGACGGTAGGGATTCTCTTGGTTGTGCGGCCGGCTTGCACGGCCCGGGATCAGGAGTCGATGCGTATTTTGGACCCTCGACAGAAGTGGCTGCCGCGGGACATGACGAATCTGAGCCTGGGGGATGGACGATGGTAGGAGGAAAGGGCGAAAAGAATGAATACTACATGTATCGTAGGACAGGATAAAAGACCGACACAAATTGATAGCGTATACTAGATTTGTTGGCAATGACGACAAGGTTGCTAAAAGGAGATGTCCAAATTTCTTGCCTGACAATCCCAAACACCACGCTTATTACCGCAACGTCATCTTCTCCTCGTCATCCAAAATAAGGAAACAACAAGCTGGCAGCAAATTGGCAACCTCTTTCTCCCATCAGATTCGAATCCTCTCTCTCACGAGCATCCATATCATCAACACCGTACAGCCTGACGCCCCAACGCCCCATAATGACACTGCACAATCCCACGCTGATGCGACAAGTATCCCAACCACGCTCACTCTTCGGCTTGTTCGCTGCTCGCCGTGCCTACATCTGACTCTTTGCGTGACTCACCCTGATGGTCGACTTTGCTCGTGGCCTTCTCCTCGGACACTACGGTGGCAGGGACTTCCTTATCTTTGTTATCGCCCGGGAGCTCCCAGCACCTGCGGCGGAACTGGAACGATTCGTTCACCATCATGGGGCTAGTCTCCAACTCAAGCTTCTTGCAGTAGTCGTTGCACCGATGGGTGGAAAAGAAGAACTTGATGCCAGCCATGCCAAGATTCGTATCACCGAGCTTGAACCGCTCTGGGTTCGCCGTGTGGATGGCCGGGTCGGTGAGAGTCCCTCGGACACCCTGGAGGTCAGACACCAGGAGCTTGCCCTCTGAGCGCTCAAAGGTGTAATGTGAGAAGGCTTGGGCGGTCTCTGAAATGGACGCGACCTCAGGGACTTCGTTGGACTCGTTGACCCAGCCGACGTTGGAGTTGTACTTTGTGTAGGTCCCGCCGATGAAGGGCTCGAGGGACATGCAAGGCACGTCGTTGACGGATGTCAACGAGGGAGAGGACGGCTTGAGGCAAGTAGCAACGACGAAGTTGAGGGGAACAGGCGGGGAAGCGATCTTGTTGAATTCCATGGCAAAGGCTTGGCAGAGGACTTGCATGCGCATGTCGTCGGCGAGATGGGCGAGGGTCTTGGTGTGTCGCCTGGGGTGAGGCTTGAAAGACTTGACGACTTGTTGGGAGGTGGAGCCCACCGTGCGCGCGTACGAAGCGATGCGCATCTCTCCCTGGGCAAAGGGACGAGAATGCATGCGAACGGTGAGATCGGTGGCCGAGATGGTGATTGCGTCGTCCGAAGCAATCAGATCGTCCAGGGACTGGAAGGGGTCGACGTCGGTGGCGAAGGCCTCCACGTTCAGAGTCTTGTCCAAAAAGTCCGTCTTGTCCCATTTGGGAGGAGACGTGTCGAGCTTCGCCTCCAGGTAGTCATCTTCTTCCTGCACTTCTTCCTCGGCAGCCTCGGCAATGGCACCTCCCATCATGGACTTGAGCTTGCGTCTGGCGGGGCGCTTGGCGGGAGTCTTGCTGGGCACTTTTGGCTCGAACTTGACGTCGTCGCTGTCGAAGCTGCCGCGAGCGGTCGACCCGGAAAGTCGCGAGGCGGTGCGCGATGCCGATGTGGTGACGTTGCGGACAACGAGATGGCGGAGCGCGCTGTACGTGGTACCCAACTCTTGCTCTTCGAACTGCAACATCTTGGCTTTCCGTCCGGGTGGGCGACGGACACCCTCGACGAAATCGCAGGCCTGGCGGTGGTAAATGTTGCTGGTCAGCAGCTTGCACTCCGGGGCCACCGGGGCGTAGACCTCAAGGAACTTTTGCGCCATCTTGTCGGTTGTGCTGTTGATCCGCAGCAGTGCAAAGTTGATGTTGAGTCCGATCATCTTCTGGAGCAACGGTTCGTATGTCAGATGATGCGGCTCATAGCCGGGGTTCGGGTACTTGTCGACCGTCTCGCCGAAGTTGTGGAGCGTGCGTCCATGCGATGGGGCATCGGCAATGTGGATCATGCACCGTGTCTGTTGCGACCATGAGGCGTTGAGGGCCTGTTGGATTCCACCAAGAACGTCCTCAGGGGCATCGCCGCCCCCGAAGGGGCTCAGCTCCTCGAGAAACTCGCTCACCCGATCAGCCGACGAGGTGAAGTCGAGGAACTGGATCTTGTCACGATCACCGTGGTCCTTGTAGCCGACGACGGCGATTCGGACGTCGGCTTCGTTGAAGAAGGCTTCCTTGATGTCCTTCACGATGTCGCGGACTTGCTTCTTGGCGGCGGCGATATACGGACCCATGGATCCGGTGGTGTCGATGAGGAAGAGCAAGTCCGTGGAGCAAGCCACCTTGAACAGCTCTGTAGTTGCGCGTGCTTGGGTGCTTGCGTTTGCCACGATGGCATCGTACTTGAGCTGGAGGACGCGCACATCATCACCGTTTTCGTTGCCGGCTTGGATGCGCGAGGCGAGGAGCTGCATCTGGGCCTCCTGCTCCGGCGTGGCAACGAACGGGGCCGGTGCGGGTGCCGGCGCCGGGACAGACGCCTGGCGGCGCGTCGTGACCGGAACGGCGGCGTGGCGACGAAACAAGGTCGCAAACCGGGCCCGGAGGTTGAAGCATCCCGATCGAATTGGGACGTCATGGTCATCGTCCGTCGACGCCAGCGTCATTGAGGAAGTTCGCGACGAAGGGCGTCGGGGGCGACGATGTGACACGATCGCCTGGGGCTTGTGAGCGCTCTCGCTCTTCTCACCCACCATTGGGGCGGGTTCCTCCGTGCCGGAGACGGCCTTCGGCGGGGTAGCCATCAGATATGGGCGGTACGCTGCGCTCGCGGGAGTCAGGCTGTGTCAGATCAATCCCGATGGACTTGATCGACGACCAGTAACGGCTGAGACAATCGAGGAGAAACAGGAACTCGGGGGCCTTGAGATAAAATACCAGGACCGCCAGATGCGGCGCACTTCTGTGTGCGCCTGGCAAGGTTGGGTTGCCTGGCACCTGGGCAGATGCAGGCAGCAGTGGGGCGGTCCGAACAGGACTCGGGCGGGGTTCAATCGAACCTTCCTCCAACACCTGCTGGTCGACTTCCTCTGACTGGCTCGCCGAGAGCACGCCCCGCCATCCACAGGTTCTCGCAGCCAGTGATTTCATGACAAGCGTTTATCGGGGATGGACGCCGGCGGCCGTGAGGCTTTCACCTGCGGGATTATCCCCGCGGTGACCGATTCGGCCAGAGCCTTGTCAACGTCCTGCAGTGTACCTACGCCCTGGCCGTCGCGGTTATCCAACACCCGAGGACTGCGCAAAACATGACGCCACAGGACGATTGGCATCCCCAGAAACGGTCACCTGCTCAACTGATTGGCGATAACGGCAACGGTTGCTTGACGAAGCCACCAGTGAGATAGCGTCCAAAACCGGGGCAACCACTGAATTGCACAACGTCAACGACTGCTCACTCATTGGCTACTACGGTTACCCCGCTCAACTGGGTGTGCCTCAGACTCACGATACAGCGTCTGCACTCCCGAGTTGAATCTTGTCGCGTCTCTCCCAGAGCCAAGATGAGGACTCGCTTCCTCTCTGTCCTCAAATCACCAACCCCCTGCCCGCCCCAGCGTCAACGATCCCCAACCTGAGGCATCGCCACTTCAAGCCACATTTTCCGCACCAAGTCCTGCGTCATGACCTCTTCTTCTCCCTCGCCGTCCTACCTCATTATCGGCTCTGGCGTCTTCGGCGCCTCCACCGCCCTCCATCTCATCCAATCCCGCCCCTCCGCATCTATCACGCTCATCGACCGTGACGCCCACACCGCGCCCATCCGAGTCGCCGCATCATGGGACTGGAATAAAGTTATCCGCTCCGACTATGCCGATATCGTGTACACCCGTCTGGGCCTGGAAGCCCAAGCCCTGTGGAGGAATGACCCCCTCTTCAAACCGTTTTATCATGAGAGCGGAGTCGCGTGGATCTCCTCGGGAGGCAATCCGTTCGGGGAGAGGGCGGTGAGGAACTTTGAGGAATTGGGCGCAAAACAGGATGTGCGCAGTATTGGGGTAGAGGAGACGAAGGGGTTGTGGGATGGGTTCTTGAAGGGTGCCGATTTCACGGAGGTGGATGGTGAAAAGGGGGTGTTGGTGAATAACAGTAGCGGGTGGGCGGAGGCCAAGGAGGCGTTGCAGGCGACGATCCAAGCGGCGGTGGATTTGGGGGTGAAATACGTTGTTGCGGAGGTGAAGGGTGTGGTGGTTGAAGAGGGGACATGTAAGGGGGTGGTCATGGCGGAGGGGGAGAGGCTGGAGGCGGATAGGGTGGTGCTTTGCACGGGGGCTTATACGCCCAAGTTGCTGATTGACAGTGCGCCGGAGTGGGAGGGGTTGCATGCTGGAGGGAGGATGGTTGCGATGGCGGTGACTGAGGCTACGGTGCCGCTTGAGGAGGTTGAGGCAAGGAAGCTTGGGACAAGACCGGTGGCGATCAACGACAACCCAAAGGAGCGAGGTTTGTTTTGCGAGTTTTCCTCCTGAATGTAGTTGCTGACTCCCGCTTGCAGGGTTCGAGGTCGGATGTCTCCCGTTGTCCAACATCAACGCGTTCAAGTGCTGGGGACAAGTCATCTTCAGGAACTCGACCGGGGATATCTCAACACCACTGCAATCTCCAAGCTACAAGGAAGCGCAATGGAATGTCCCCGAGTCGTTGCAAGACGATGTCCGCTGGGCACTCAGGTCGCTTTTCGGGGCGGACGGCGAGAAGCTTCCAATGGAGAACTTTCGAATCTGCTGGTATGCGTCCTCGATCTGCTATGACTCAAGGGGCTTGTTAACTGACTGAACGTATCAGGGACGCCGTCACCCCGAGCGAGGACTTCATCATCTCTCCCCACTCGGCCACCAAGGGACTCTACGTTGCCACATGCGGATCATTCCATGGGTTCAAGTTCCTTCCCGTTCTCGGAAAGTACGTTGTCGAGATGTTGGACGGCAAGCTTGATCCTGCTCTGAAGAAGAAGTGGGCGTGGGACCGTGAACAACCGTCAATCATCTCGCACAAGCAGCTGTCAAGCGTTGAGTACAGAGACCTGTTGGACAAGCAGCCCGCGGAGAATGGTCAATGATTCAGTGCAGCAGTATTCGCTGTTGTCGCCCAGATCCAAAGGTGGACTTTTTTTGATCGCCATTTTGAAATTTTTTGAAGATCTCTAGATCTTAAGTTGGTTTCCACCGCGAAGCTCCTCGGGACGCAATTCGGAAACAAGCAACGGAAGTGGACCGCCGAAATGGTAGCCCCGACTTTATCCGCCTGAGATAACGGAGGTGAACGCGGCGCTCTCCTACCCCGGAACATTGCAATATGCAATTCAGCCGGAGATGCACAGCATCAAGATAGCGTTCCTGCGGCTATACTACCGCCCAATATCTGCAATAACAGCCAAGCCAGTCTTCGGCCCCGGCCGCAGGACTGGTGCAAGATTGGAGGTTCGACGCAGTTCACCCTATAAATAGGGTGCTACTGAGGGCTTGTTCCGGGAACCGAAAATGATGGGTTGGCTGTATCCAGAATCTTGGATGTGACCTGCAGGTGCCGATGCTGTAGCCGAATTAAAGGCCGCTGCACCCGCATCCGGGTCCGGATTCTGTTCGAACATGCGCGTTGGACGCGGATCTCTGCAAGGAAGGCCTTCCCAGCTCGCTTGGGTGTTTTGATTGGGAGGGGATGCCCGTATAAGGAGACGCTCTGCCGTCCCTGGAATCCGGTCTCGCGTCATCAGGGCCATCATTTCGTGAGAATCCTCGGGCTAGGATTTCGATCCCCAAACATCGCGATGCGGAGTTACTCTCTCCTCGCGGCCCTTGCCGCTTGTAGCTCGGCGCTAGCAGCAAGGAATTGCCCGCCTTTGGGCCCAGTATTCGAACCCCCGCGAAACTTCAACGCCAACAAAGCCATCCAGGCGGTCATTGCAAATCTCACCGAGACCCTCAAGGCCCGCGACCTGGACAACTCCCCGACGGTGCGCGCAAATGAGACGAGCTACAGCATTGAAGTGTTCAGCACGAGCGAGGACGAGCCGCTGGTTTTCAGCTGGCATCACACGGCTCCTGTTCACAAGACGGGTAACACGACCGGGGTGAAAGAGGCCGGCCCGGACGCTGTGTACAGGTTAGGAAGCTTGACCAAGGTCCATACTGTTTACACATGGCTTGTGCAGGACGGAGATGTCAAATGGCATGACCCAATTACGAAGTATGTTCCCGAGCTGGCGGAGGCAGCAAAAAGGGCGAAGGAGGATCCTGTTTTGCACGTGCAGTGGGATGAGGTTACGGTCGGGTCTTTGGCTGGGCAGATATCGGGAATCATCAGGGATTGTAAGTGTGTCAAGTCTATTGAATGGGGTACAACCATGGCTAACAATTCCAGATGGCGTCCTGGGCGAGACAACCCAGCAGTTCAACCAAAGCACGCTGGTTGGCCTCGGATTTCCCCCTCTCGACCGATCCGATCCGACCCTAAACCCCTGCGGCGCCTATCCACTCTGCAACCGAACTCGTAAGTTCCTCGGGATGTCATTGCTGATTTTCTGGCCTCTTGCTGACATGTCTCTAGAATTCTTCTCCGGCCTCCTCCAAGCCGCTCCCCAATACGCCCCTTACACCACCCCCGCCTACACGAACACCGGGTACCAGATTCTCGCCTACGCTCTTGAGTCCATCAAAGGCAAACCTTTCGAGACCCTCATGCAAGAAAGTGTCCTCAATCCCCTTGGCCTCAAGCACACCTACCTCACCAACGCTCCCGCCTCCGAAGGCATCATCCCTGGCAACCAGCAAGACGCCGGCTGGGACTTCTCCCTCGGCGATGAATCCCCCGCTGGAAACGCCTACTCCTCCGTTCGCGATATTTCCACCCTCGGCCGCTCCATCCTCGCATCGACACTTCTCCCCGCAAGCCTGACCCGCCGGTGGCTCAAGCCCGCCGCCTATTCCTCCGAGCCGATCGCCGCGGTCGGCTCCCCCTGGGGCGTCCGCCGCATCATCCTCCCCATGGAGAACGGCAAGCGCACCGTGGACGCGTACAACAAAGCCGGACGAATCGGGTACTACGCTTCGCTGCTGAACCTCCTCCCAGATTACAACATCGGGTTCACCATCGTCGTCGCCGGCGCCAACATCCCCGGGAACGCAAATTGGAATTTGGCAGATATCCTCGGCGCACGGTTGCTCCCCGCACTCGAAGCAGCCGCACGAGAACAGGCCGAAGGGACGTACGCTGGGGAATACGGCAACGAAGAACGCAAGAGCTACCTCAAGTTGACCACGCAGGCAGACCGCCCAGGGTTGGGAGTGGAAACCTGGGCTTCCAACGGGACAGACATGCAACTCGTCAGTGTGGTCCTCGCGGCTGGCTATGAAGGTGTAAAGCCCAGCGTGAGATTATACCCGACGGGAGTCGAGACGAAACTGGAAGGGGGAGGCAAGAAGGTGGCGTACAAGGCGGTGTTTGAGGATTTGAACGCGCCGGATAGGACGGGGGCGATGTTCTCGACGGATTGCGGGAGTTGGGTTAGTTTCACGGGGGTTACGTATGGGACGCATGGGTTGGATCAGTTTGTGTTTGAGGTGGATGCGCAGGGGAAGGTGAAGAGCCTGGAGAATTTGGCGTTGAGGGCGGTGTTGTGGAAGGTTTAGTTGGAGAGAAGAAAAGGGGTGTGGTGACTAAAGTCATAAGGGCAGAGTTGTACAGATATGTTTTTGGTAGGGCCATGACAACCAGTCTATTGCATTTTCCGTTCTGTATCCATCCCTCCTATGGCTCTTGTCTCCTCCATATGTCCACACAGCGCTTCATTAGTCTTTGTTGAGCCGTGGCCGTGGCATGATGGGCGATGGACGGAGACGGAGCGAGTTGAGATCCATCGCGATCCCGACCACCGAGGATGCATGAAGTGCCTGCGATCGATAGTGTTTTCTTGGTACGGCGGTCTGTTTGTCACGGCACTGCCCAAGGGTCAGGTCGTCTTTGGGGCATCGGCTCTCTCCAGGGTTGGATGGTGACACTGCCGAATCAGGGGTCGTCAGCGCCGATGTTGAGACGGGGATGCATGTCACACGGAAGGGGGGGACAATGAGATGGGAAAGGACAAGATGAAGAGGGACGGAAAGAAAAAGATATAGTATCATACTGCTGGAAGGTAAGGACCCGCGCGGACACAAACGGAGGCTCGAAGTCTGGGTTGTAGTGCCGGCCGCCGGAATGTCGAGGCGTTGGGCCCCTGAGCTGCACCAACTCCGCATCACCATGCGTGTCATTCGTAGATGAGGTGGCCTGCAGTTTGTGTCGGTTGCGCATTGCCTGAAGCTGACGATAGGAGAGATATATGGCAAAAAGGGCGAGAAGAGTGGCAGCTATTCCAAATGCAAGAGTTTGAGCTGTGCTGGAATCGGGGAGTGACGGCGAGCCGTTGTCTGGAGAGTCGGTTCTGGGAGCATCCCGGGGATGGTTGGGGTGCGAGCGTGATCGTGGGAGAAACATTTGAGAATTAGGAGGATTGACAGAAAATCAGAGGAAAGGAATGGTCGCAAGTGTTCAACAGTTAGGTAGTGAGATGTACAACGGAAGCATTCTATCTTGACATGGAACGAGCGGGCGTTCTGATATAGGCAGCTCATCGCATTTTGCAGCGCACCTTGCAGCAGCCCTCCTGACTGTGACAACGCGACAGGTGACAGGGGTTGAGGAGGTACCTGAGTTTCTCCCGTTTGAACAGCGGAAGGGCGGCAGTGCGCCGTGCATCGAAGCGGTTTCGGCTGGCCAATCAAATCTTCAACCTTCAGGTGCGATGGAAGTGCGATAGACGGTTCACCGCAAATTCAAGCCCAGGCATAACTACATGCGATGTGAGATGCGATGGTGGTGACACAAGATTGGGGCGCAGCTCGTCGAACCCCGCGCCTGCCCCCGCCCCCTTTCCGAGCCCTGACCACCCGTCGCAACTGAAAAGGCCATCGCACCTTTTCCGCCCTCAAACCCCACTGAACTTTTTTCGTCCCCCTTCCACTCCTTTCATCATTCGGCATCCACCGCCTCTCTCATCCCCTGCGACCACATTTGCAGAGATATCTGGCCGCAAAGATGGATCGCGCCGCTGACAGCGGCTCCGAGCCATCGACTTTCAAGCGGAGGAAGCCGAGGGGAAAGCTGGCCCAGCAGAAGTGCGATGACTGTCGCAGAGACAAACAAAAGGTGCGCAGCCAATCACAGACCAACGCCTGTCTCCCGCTTCTGATGCTGACGACTGCGATTAAAAGTGCGAGCCTCGAGTTCGGGAATGGCCTCGACAGAAGTGCGACCGCTGTGAGAAAAAAGGCTTCGACTGGTCTGTTCTACCAGACTCTTCAAGGACTGCTTTGATGTGCTGACAATCCGTCTCAAGTTCTGCAAATACACGAAAACAACGTGCCTCACGCACACGCAACCGAAGTGCAAGTGCAGTTGAGATTGGAACATCACAGAGCTCCAGACCCCATACCTCGGCGTCGGGCCTAGTTCAAACCTCAAGTCATCCACCTACTATGGCACAACCCGGGGGCTCAGAGGCGTTTGAGCGCCAGGCATCGCCCGGGACACTTATCAATATGTAGGTCCCTTTCTCACCACTGTGGTATCTGCGCTTCCGAGTGTTCTGTTACCAGTCACTCGTGGAAAATCCTTTTTGGTACGAAACTGAGCTGACATACAAGGCCTGTAGTGCCAATGCTGTCTGCTGCCTCAGGATCTTGAAGCGCGCTTGCCTCAGGCTCCAACTCTGGGAGGTTCAGCTCCAGGCTGTATTTCCAGGAGAGTACGAGGACGTAGATTATCAAATCCCCTACTTCAGCGCCTTGCGAGACATCGGCCATAGAATCATTGATGCTATTGGCCGTATCGAGCAGATAGGGAACTCCTCGTCAGCTCCTACGTCGGTCTTGGAGAGGATGACCCTCCGAACACTGCTTTATGACGCAGTCGATGCTTTGGAAGTACCGAGTTCTCCACCAAATAAAACGATACTCCGAACCAGTATGAGCGATAAAGACCTTGTTCATCGCTTTCGCGGGCTCAATGGCGACACTGGAATCCCCAGTTTGGTAGCCAACACTGACGCGGAGGATATCGGAATATCTGTGTTGCTGCACGACGAAATGTTCGAGATGCTGTCATACTCGAGGAAAACAGACACCCACAAAATTCTAGATTTCACCGAGCGTTCCCTTTTGCTTCGGCAGAAATTAAGCGCTGCTCTCCCAAGGGTCATGGCCGGGCTAGGCCCCACTGTTCTGTCAACGCTACCAACTGCGTTCCAAGACCGTCCAATTGTGTTCGACTCGTATCACTGGATGCGTCTTATTGACGCCGATCAATACTGGCATGTACAGGACTCTGTTGGAACCACGGTCCTTCACTTCATTCTGGAACACCTGGAACACGACTTAATACCCACAGCTGATCTCCGACCTGTGTTCTTGGACAAGATTGCACGACGGGTTTCCCCTAACCACCCACTCGATATCTCGGGGCGGACTCTCCTCCATGTTGCTATCCAATTTGGCCTTCAAGACGTTGCCATCGCCTTGCTTGCGCTGGGTATGGACCCTGGGAGCGCTACCAAGCAAGATGATACGCCACTTCATTTCGCGGCAGCCCTTGGAAACCTGGCCATCTGCAATCTCCTCGTGGACACATACCGTGACTCGGTTGATGTTAACGCCCAAGATTGGGAGGGACTTGCTCCGCTACATCGCGCTACGCGCAACGGGCACATGAATATCGTCGAGCTTCTCTTGGCTCAACCAGACATCGATGTCAATGTGCCCGGTTGGAGTGGCTATACACCACTCATGACAGCAATCAAGAATTATGGGGATGGGAGCATCTACGAGGCTATCCTTAAACATCCACAGGTCGATCTTACCATCACAACAACTGAGGAGGAGACGGCTCTGCATCTGGCAGTGAAGTATCACCAACCTTCAGTAGTTCGGGGTCTCGCACGGGAGAATTATAAGCTGATCAACAAGAGAAACGACGAGGGAGAAACAGTCCTTTACCTTGCCGCTATAGATGACGATGACTATTATCTGAGTCACCCTGAGGTCCTGGAAGTCGTCGTCGGATATTTGCTACGAAATCCGCACATCGATGCCAGCATCCCAGACAGGTTTGGGAGGACGCCTTTGTGGATGGCAGCATCGTGTGGCAATTTGGCATTTTGCCGTCAGGTTGGGATGCGTGCTGACGGAGGTCTCCTCGTACCATGTTATGGGAAGACGCCGCGAGACGTTGCCGCTCAAGAAGGCCATCATGACGTCGTCGAGCTGTTGGGGATATTTATGGACCGTAAGATTCATCCGATGGTGACTGAACTTGACGAGTAGCGATGAGAGCGATGATGGGAGCGATGACGGTAGCGATGGCGGGAGCGGTGACGGGAGCGATGATGGCATGTCTGAGTAATGCAGTCTTTCATTTAGGTGACAGATACGACATTCATCAAACCAGATCATGATGCTTGGAGACATTGGTGTATTGACCCGGAGCCTTAAGAATCTCGCTTCTAGCATCTGGTTCAATCAAGTTGATATTATCCATCTATTATCGCAGGAGCTATCGATCTTTGATCTTCATGCCCAACACAGAAATGTAGCTCACTTGTAGACACAAGGAGATTTATTCATCGCCAACTGGCTGCTACTCTGCTTAGAACTTCGTGTATTTATTCATCCAGTTAGTGTACGCTGGTATCCAAATTCATCTTCATCCACCCCGAACTCCACCATTTTGCCCCCAAAACACCAACACCGCAAACGCCAATGCCAACAATGCCAATCATTACACAAACAACCGAAAGTCAATACCGCCCCTCTCCCCCCTTAGCCTCGTATGCAGATTCACCTGCCCCCTTTCAGGGCCTCCATCAATCGGTCGAACAAGCCAAATCGTCCTACTTTTGACTTCCCTCCTGACATCATCCCCAAACCCCTGAGCTCGTCTTAGCACAGGTTCCGTATTCGACCGTTGTCCGTCCCTCGACCAGTTATTTCGATTGTCCCCTGACCCAGCCGAGTACTCGTAACTCTCCGGCTCATCTTCCATCGCCATTTCAAGATACGACTGCGGGTTTCCCTCCCATTCTCCAAGCGGCTCAGGCGAGAACTCATCCGTCTCCGGACATGCAATCGCGTAGAGCGTCGGCCCGGGAACGCCCCATGCGCCTGGTCCAGGACCGGGAAACGGTGGCGGAGCCGGGGGCGGTTCCTCAAGTCCCCAGTACGGCGGATTCCACATCCTCTCCTTCTCTTGGAACTCGTAACTCCTTGCGTCAACCTGCGGCGTTGAAAACGGGAGACCGCCCTGTGCCTCTGCCCAGGCATACTTCTCCATCTTGTTCCATCGTACCGCTGCCGTGTCGATGATGCGCTGCTCCATGGTGGTGTCCAGCTTGATCCCCAGGCTTGAGCCGAGAAATATCAGATGGTGGGCGAGCATCTGGCAGAGGTGCTCCTTCATGCTGAGGTAGAGCGTGGGACTTTGCGTGAATTCATGGGACATCATGCTCATGCTTGGTGGTTGGGGTTGTTGTTGTTGCTCGCTCCGTGACGATCCTCGTGATGGTGATGTCGGTAGTGAAGGTGAAGGTGAAGGCGGCATGGCAGAGGAGTATCCCACTCCAAGTACGGCGCCGAGTACCAGGAGGAAGAGCATTTGTGTTGACTCCTGTGACAATTTCGACAGGAACTGTGGCGTGAGGATGCGATCCAGGCGCTTGATCAGCCGGTACCCTGAGACGTGACCGGCCGTGAGCAACTCAGATTGCGGGATTTCGCCCGTCCACCCCGAGTGAGCGAGAGACGTGGAGAGGAGAAATCGTCGGAACTCGGTCATGAGCCCGTCATCGCCTGATAATGGATCCGGGTCCTGGAATTGAAGTGATAGCAGACTGGAACAGCAGAGCCCGACAACGCTGCCATTGGGGAAAGAGAACGTCGGATCCGTCAGCCAAGATGTCAGTGTCGTGTTGAAGGTCGCCGGGTCGGAAGTGAGCGTAAACTCGGCGGGCGTCGCGATGCGCACGAGCAAGGCGCTCATGCGCGAAAGAAGGGTTTCGATCTGCATCGTCGGCGCATGGGATGTTTCCGAGAAAAAAATGTTGATGTCGGCAAACCGAGTGCGCACGCAGTAGCAAAAGGACAGAACCCTTCGTTCGGAGCCCTTGACGGCTGATTGCAGGCAGGTCTGGCAGGGATCTTCGTTGGAGCACTGCGCGGGTTTGTGTTTTTAGTGGCGGTAGCGAAGAAAAGGTCGGTGGGGGATGCTCACCTGGATCTTGAGCATCCGACACCTCAGGCACGCGCGACGACGACGAACTTGGTGGACCCGTTGCTTCTCCGAGTCGCTGAGCTTGGCACGGGAACGCGGGGCGGGGCGCGGCTGCTGTTCGGCGCCGCGGAAGCAGTGGAGCGAGCGCGCTAGGGTTGGGATGTCGGGTCCCAGTTGTGCGGGTGCAGCACCAACAGGACAAAGATCAGCGGCACCGTCGTGTGGCAGCATCGGGGGCCTAGGCCGATCAACGTCTCTTTGAGGTTTATATGAGGCATTGGCATTGCCGGCAAACAAAGGTACTCGTGCCACACTCGCAGCGTGTGCGCAGTCATGTGTCTCAGCGGCTATCCCATCCGGGCTGAAAAGCCCAAAGTTAGCTCCCTGGCAGCCCGTTCTTGTAGTCGCTAATTTTGCTGGACGTCAGCAGAGGCTGGCTGAAGACGTTCCAGATTTCCATGGATTTCTCGCATGGCTCCGCACGCGAAACAAGCAACACCGAGCTTGCCGTGTTGGGGCTAGCGCTGTCCAACACGACCCGCCCCAAAACGGGGCCCCAGCTGCAAGCCACTGACGACCCCGCTGCCAACACCGCCCATCGCAAACGGCTCCAAATCTCCCCCGTTGGCGCCCGTGAGCCTTGAGCCGGCAACACGATGACCTCGGGACCTTGACGTGTCACAGCCGGGGCGCATTCGTGTTCCCAATCTCTGCCTTATAGCATGGGAGCCGCCAAACAACGTGCATCCTTCCTCATGTGCCTCTCACCGAAAACCTCTGCAGTCACTAAACAAGGCTTGGCGTGGGTCCTGCGCGGAGCCTGCGATTGCGCTGCAATGGTGATCCTTTCCCCTGGGTCAAGCCTATCGCGGTCCAATCAGTGCGCCTCATCCGGTTCTTGCGAGCTGAACCGTTTTGCGGCGCCCGTCCAAGCCAGCTGAAAACCCGGCATTGTCCCCATCCCGCCTTCCCCATTCGGACCTCCAGCTGCTGGTAGCGGGTCGCATCTCGCAGCAACCAACCTTTTTTTGCCGCGGCGGCCAAGTCCAGCCGTTGTCAGATCTGGAACCGTCTTTGGGTTCCACGCTGCGCTCGGCCGAACAATTTGCTTCTTTTCGCCGTTTGAGCCTCAAAGAGGATGCCGCCGGCGAGCCAGCAACCCCACCGCCGCCGCCGGCCCAACACGCCACAGCGGTGCCGAACGAGGCACAAAACAAGGCATTTCCGTCAACTTGCATCCCCAATTTCGCATTGCGCAAAATTCCGTTGACTGGAATGTCCCGACCCCGACTACGACTACGACCCCGCCCTGCGCCGCACGCCGCACGGTCAACACGTCCTAGATTTAATTGCGCTTGCAGCACCAATGGATGCGCCCGTGGCTTGCGACTGAAACACAGAGCTCCAGCTCTTCAGCTTGGCCGAGTTTCTGACTCTTTCTCTTTCTGTGTCTGGCAAGCAGGACGATAATGCCGATGACGTCCGAAACCTGCATGGCGCCACGCGCTATCGATTTGTCGCACCGGGGCTAGCGACATCGTCGGGGGCTCGACTCCGCGGGCCTTTGATCCATCGCGCGATGGTCTGTCGATGGACAAAATGTCTATTGGAGCCGCGTGCGGTGTGGGTTTCAATTGAGGTGATGGGCTCACCACATCTCATCTGCATTCATTCCAAATCAGCAACGCTCTTACTTGGAAGGCAATCCCTCAACCATCTGCCACATACGACCATACCCATTGGAGAACTCGGGATCCCGTCCGCTCTCCCATCGATAAACCAGTGAGGGCCAAACTAGTAGTTGGGTCGGTGACGACCAGCGAATCCTTGGTGTTGTATGTTTTTTCTCTCTCCTTTTTTGTCTCTTCTGTCTCTTGAGACTCGCTCCTCAGACTCCTGAGCTGATCGTAGCCCAGCGAAAATGAGGAAGTAGCATTGTCGTGGGCGCTTCAAGTGAAGCGTCGAACTCGGGCTCTCTCCTCCAAACATTCTCGCTGCAGAGAACAAGACGCGAGTGTTTGTGGTCAACATCTTGATGCAAGCCGCAGCAATCCCAACTTGTTGTCTTTGAGACTTTAACTGCGATGCAGAGTCCTGCGTTGCACAGTCCTGATTCGTCGTCGGCGAGTGGCTCGCTATTGTCAAGCACCACAACTGCATTGAAAGAATTGTTGTCGGTACTTGTTCAACTCAGAGTTGTTCTTGACTGGCACTGGGCGGAATAAAACATGCCTCCCTGCCGACTTGGAAGTAGGCTTGAGGCTTGAATCAAATGGTCATTGTTAAACGAATGTACCAAACTTTCTCACAGATCTGCCAAATACATCAAGGCAATC
This sequence comes from Cercophora newfieldiana, assembly GCA_030512285.1. Classification (NCBI taxonomy): domain Eukaryota; kingdom Fungi; phylum Ascomycota; class Sordariomycetes; order Sordariales; family Lasiosphaeriaceae; genus Cercophora; species Cercophora newfieldiana. The sequence goes on from JAULSV010000001.1 coordinate 9,305,530, forward strand.
CCCCCAACACCCCCTCCAGCCTCCCAAAGTCCACCGTCCCCAACCCCGTCACCGCATCCCACCCTCCGTCCTCACTCACCGGAAACGCCTCATCAACGCCACACCCCCTATTCCCACTCCCTCCCAAAACCCCCCTACCAAACTCCTTCCAACGCCGATACAAAACGCCATTCAAAAACCCCACCGGCCCCTTCCCCGCTTTCAACCGGCCATCATTCACCCTCGCCACCATAGCTGCCAACACCGGCGTCGACGCCGACGCCCCTGACACGGCGCGCAACTTCCCATTGCTGTGCACGAGATAGTCTACCCCGTTCGCCGACAAGTCCGGATACGCGCGGCCCCGTCGATCAAAGTAGCCGAGCGAGGACAGGTTAGATAGGTGAGCGGCGCGGTCGGGGTGTGACAGGTAGGACGAGACGGCAGCGCGTTGGTAGGGGGGCCTGGAAAAGACGCGGCTGAATCCGCCGGCGGAGGAGGCGTTGGGGGTGTGAAGGGGGATCTCAGGCGGGAACTTGAAGACGGTTGCGTTGGAGTAATAGTAGGTTGCGTTGGTGGTGGTGGTGGCGAGTTGCGTGGCGCCGACGGCTGTGACAAAGGGGCACGAGGCAGGGAAAGAGGTGCTGAAAAGACCGTGGCTCGTGCTGTTCCCGTTCCCAGGCTTGCCGGTGGTGGCGTTGACGCAGCGGCCGCGCTGGTCGGCGGCACCGAAGTCGCCGGTGGCGGCGAGAACGGTCACGCCGCGGAGGCTGAGCTTGAGAAATTCGAGGCATTGGCGGCGGAGGTAGCGCGCGGGGAAGTCGGCTTCATTCCACGCGTACGTGATGGCGATGACCAGCGGCGGGTCCGGGACCGTGCCGCAGTCGGTGTAGTTGCTGTGGTTTTCGGGGTCGAGCACGGGGAGATCCACGGCCGGGTCGATGCCACCGGCCTCGCAGTAGCCGTCGTCGCTGAAGGCGGCCACCATCATGTTGGTGTTGCCGATCTGGGTGCGGCTGCCGACCTGGATGTTGGTCGAGGGTATCGGGTGGACCAGGCTCATGGCGTATTCATGGTCTAAATTGCACTCGAGGTTCCAGACGACGGACTGGTGCTCGGTTTGCGTATAGCCGCCGTTGATGGGCAGGGTCTTCGGGCGCTGACCCACGAGCGCGGGCTCGAAAAGCCCGAAGAAGGCGTCCAGGTCGTTGGGCAGCCAGGCGGACCACGACATGCTGAAGATGCCGAGCGAGCTGTTGGGGTGCGGTGCTGAGTCCGAGGCGGCACGCGACATGTTGTATAGCGCCCTGAGGCATTCGGGTGTCATGTATCGGAGGCAGTCCACCTGGGTCGCTGCTGCTGCTGGCGGCTGCTGCTGAGCGGCCCCACCCTGTTCTTGCCGTTTGTTCACTAGCATTTGGGGGTGGAGGGGTGCCAGTGGTGCCAGATGGGACGAGAGACGCCGGGGACTCGGATGGACCACAGGCTGATAGCTGCTGCTGCGCGAAGAGGGGAGGGAAAAGGAAACATAATCGATGTGTCGGGCGATGGCCCGGGGGAGGTGGTACGTCGCAGTGCCAATGGTTGCGTGCGCTTCCCTGTCGTTGACGGCGAAAATGTCTGTGTCGAGAATGGCGCTGGCTTTGGCGATGCTTGTTTCCACCAAGAGGTGGCCTCGATTGCGCGAGAGACGCATGTCCCGTGGAGAGATACCCGAGCCCGTCAGCCATTGGACAACCTCTGCGACGCTGTCCTTTGATGGCAGGAACAACCGGGCCACCTCCCGGCCCGAGAGGTGCTTTCCGAAACGGGACGACTCGGGGTCAGAGAGCTCGTCCAGCGTCCGGGTCGCGAGATCAACATTATTTTCAGGCGTAGCGACGCTAAAGTCTAGCTGCACCACGTCCTCGTGGAAAAGCCTCTTGGATTTTTGAATCTGCCGGGAGCCTGGAGTCGTAGACGGCACTGGCAAGTACGCCACAGGGTAGCTATCTACCCAAGCGTTGGCCGCAGTGCTGGCAAAAGCCACGAGAAAAACAAGAAATTGCAGTCTTGTCGGTTGATACATGGTGAACGTGTCCATTCAGGATTTACCAGGCACACGATGACGAGCCGTGGTTAGATTTATAGCAACATGAATGCAGTGACTCCAGTCCCGACTCCGAGCCCCTCACAACCGATGACGACCAAGATACTGGAAAGCCAGGACCTCGAGGGCCAGCTCCGGCGCCACATGGGCGAGCTGCACCCTGAGTTCGTCAGAGCCATCGAGGAAGTCAAGACAGCCTTGGTGCAGATCGATGCGGCCAAGCTGAGTCCCCGCGACTGAAGTTATCGCCAAGGCGAGGAATTTGGAACGTGGAACCCAACCCCGTAAGACGGCGAGTAGGTATCACCAAACTATCGAATACTAGCGCACAATGCTGAGTAGCGGTCCCGAGGGTCACGAGGCCATACATCAGCTGTGTATATGCTTCAAGATTGAATTCTGGGAGGTTTGGTTGGAGGGCTCGTTCAGGGCGCTGGCTTGAGGGTTGGATCGGTGAATTCTGGATCGGTGGATTTGTTCGGAAGGCCTGTAAGATGTTGTGGGACAACATCTGGGGTTCGGATAGATCGTCCCGACGCTGGTTCCTGCAACTGTCAATTAATCGCGACGACTCGGAACTGAAGGCCGGGGTCCGAGTTGAGGATTGTTGATTGAAGGGCGACGACCGACAATTGGAGGACTTCGGGAAGCTGAGGGATGAATTGACGGTGTTGATGAAGTATAAAGTTGATCAATCTGGCACTGGACTGAGTAGGTAGTTTGAGGGCCGGGCAACCTGACTTCACCGTAAACTCCCGTCCGAGAACAGGTCCAAAAAATCCATCAGCACTCTCCGCCCCTTTTGTCCCAAAAACCGCCACCTCGACTCAACATGCGCGTCACTACCCTCGCTACCACAGGCGCCTTTCTCCTCGGAGCTGCCTTGGCTGTCCCAGCCCCAGCGCCTGCCGTGCAGCAGACCGACCAGCTTCAGAAGCGGGTATGTGCCACTATGTGTTGAATAATCCTGGCGGAAGCTGGCGGCTGCGCTAACACAAAATGCGATGCTTGCCAACTTGAAAGTATATCCCAGTACGTCACCCACAAGACCTGTAGATACCCTGAAAATTTTCAAGGGTAGTTTCTGACAAGTTATACAGGTGGTTTGTGAGTTTCTCTGCACCGTTGCCTGCGCCACTGGTCCCATCGACTGCATTCTTTGCGCGGCCAGGTGCATTGCGGTGACAGCCGACGGTGGCGAAGAAGTCGATGTCAGCGCCCTCTCCAAGGCTTCGGGGCTGTCGGAGGAGGAGGTGGCCAAAATTGACGCTGACGTCAAGGCCGGCTTGGATGCTCGCGCTATTGGTACCGCTTGAGTCTCCGGGATGACACCAGCGAAGTTCGCTTGTTCAGTTGTGCTTTCGCATCGTTTCTCTTGGCCCCGAGTTCCATTCTCGTCACTCATTATGTAAGGTTTTACCTTAGCTAGCTAGCTACACATTACTGCTTCTTAAAAACAAATACAGCTGGTCGACCTCACTCCTACCTATCCTGTCTGGTGAACTTTCGAAGCCCCGTGTTGGCATCTCAATTGCGCCTTCCTTTCCATGCCGGTGCAACCTCACCTCAACCCAATTGCTCTGAATTAAGTACCCCGGGCCCACCAAGTTCTTTCCCCAAGATAAGAACAAGCACTCCACAACCTCCTCCAATCCTGCTTCCAGTCCCCGCTTCGGTACTACCGCCCCCAATGCTGCCCCTGGACGACCACTTCCAAGTCTCCCCAAGTTTACCTCCCTACAAGCACCATTCCTTTATAAACAAAGGCGTTCTCAACAGATGAAAGTTCATTTCAAGTTCCCCTAAATTCTATATCAGACTCTGGGCTTTGATTCCTCCCCTCTCGCAACTCTCAGTTGACCAGCTTTCCCACTGGCAACAGACCCCAGTATCCACCACAAATACATCGATCCAGTTCCGCCAGGACATGACGGAGACCTTGAGAACTCCTAGCCTCCCGATGCTCCATGACCGCGGCACATCTTGCGCAACGCCTCCATCGCTTCCCGCCCCTCTGATCGGGATTCACATCAACAAGCCCACAAATGTCGATACTCACCTTCAGTTCTTTCCTGAAGTCAAGATCACTGAGATCATCTGAAATGATAGACGGTGTCGGCGTGAACGCTTCGTGGGTTGCTAATTGTCCGCAGAGAATTGAATATCGGCGAGCGACGTCATCCAGTGCTTCGCCAGTCGCCGGCTCCATACATATAGTGAAATTTGAGAAATTTGAGAGCACGTCAATCTCCATCGATGACTCTTCCTCGACTGTTGCGCCTGGCAGAATTTGGACTGAGGTCCATAACCGCAGAGTTTTGCTCATGTTCCCGGAGGTGAAGTCATGACCAATAGAAGTGAACATATCTCTTAGGCTGGCAGAAGGCAGGTTTTCCGGTTCCGAGGCAGCTGTGGTCAATTTGTGACAGGCGTCTTCAAGCAACACCATGTTTCCGCACAAAGCTGATAAGAGGCCGCGTGTCGACGAACACATCATGAGCTGCCAACATGTATGTGGTGAATGAGAAGTGAAGCGTCGGTTCTCCTGTGGCCTGAAGCTCGTGGAACCGTCAAACCTCTCCGACCAGTCGTATAAGGACTTGGTGATCCACGCAAAGAAAAAGACCACCCAGCGGACGTAGTTCTTAAGTATATCCACCACGGTTGGGTCATTCAACGGACTCTCCACACCATGTGGTGGATCGCACGCAGCCTTGATAAAGCTGCAGACGTTTCTGGTATGCAAAGCAAGAGTGGCGACTTTGCTTTCGGGGTCTCGTGGGTTATGTTCGCCATGAAAGCCAAGGTGGCTAATGATGCTCAAACAGAGCTCCAAGTTGGTGTTGCGTGCCAGGGTCTTTGGCTGGTCAGGCATCGCGTGATCCACCCGAACTGATAGTAGCTTGGTGATATCTCGAAGGAACGGCGATAGGAATTCTAATTGGTCGAAAGTTAGAAAACATCCTGAGCAGTGCGGTGCTACTATAATTATCGCCCCTATTACTTACCTTCGGGGTAGCTCTCTGATCCAAGATCCCGGGCAACGGCGAGGAGATCGTCGATGTTCACTTCATACACAGCCGCGGAACAGACAGCCAGCGTCAATGCCGCGGCTCTTGCTGACATGAAATCTGGTCATGAAGCTTAGTTTTAATTCCTAGGCTTTCGTCGACGGGTATTAGAGCATGAAACACACCTATTCTAGTATTCTCGTCAGCGAACGAATTAATTGCTTGAGGTCGAGCCCAGGTAACCCCCCCATCTTTATGCAATTGCACCCTTGAGCAGTGAGTGGGGGACAGGGCGAATTGGGTTCCTATGGTGAATTAGTTGATGCACTTTCCCACCGTGGCTTAAAATCCACGATTATACTTGTGAAATATTATATGGGAGCTCACCAGTAGACAATCTGGGGGGCAAGAACCCAGCTGTCTCAAGGTTCGTCCCCTGTTGCAGATCTACTGAGCTGCTGACTCTTTCCAGAGCGGAGGACTGCCGATATTCAACGCTTCCGTCGTCAAACTCGAGAGCGATTGTCTTTCCAAAGGAAATGGACTGCAGACCAACAACCAGCGGACCTGCTTCTAGGTTAAGGGTGCGCCCAACCGGCTCCAGCGACACCATCGAGTTCTGAGTGGTAGTATCAGTGAGGTTTGCGCCTCAGACATGTGAAAGGTAGCCAGGCATGTAACAGAGTGAAAGCGTGAAATCCACTAACCTTATCAGCTGGAGACCAGCCCTTGACGAAATAAGCGCCCTCCGCTCCGGTTGGCAACGATGCGAGGACAAAGACGGTCACACTCGTCGTCACTTCGGGATCTACCCCAACACAAGATGGAACCATCTCTAAACCCCGAACACCAAATGCACCGGGATATAGGGATTCCGCGTCCAGTGAAACCCAGAGGCGCTGCCTGAATTCGAAGTCTAGATTGCCATTATCACCTCGTTGTATCAGTTGTATCAGTTGAAGATCGTTAGTAGTCCTAGTAAATGCGATCCAGAGTTGGTCTAGAAGGCACAAAGCGATTAGCTTAAGACACGACATCTTGTAACAGAGAGAAACTTACTGTTATCAGTGCACATTGAAGCGTGACAAATCAAATCGCCCGGGTCGGACTCCGTGACTTTTCTGAGATTCACACTGAAGTGGCCAGCGTCGTCGGGTTGTAGCACCTTGAGGGTTCCAAACCGATTGATGCCAATGAAAGCGCTTTGTTGAACATTGCTGTACCAAGGACCAGAGGCCTTGATGTAGGATTTATGAAAGGTATAGGAGCCCCTGTCGAAGAGGGCGGGGCCAAAGTGAATATCGAGTCCGTCCCCCGTCGCTGCGGGCCGGGGACCTTTCACTTTGGCACCCATATTCTGAGACAAGTAGTCCAGCTCGAGCCAAAGACAACCAATCATTTCGCCAGTTCTGTCGTAGTCTTCACTGAATTTCCGAATGACAATTGGTGTGTTCAGGGATGTGTCGAAGGACAGAAGCGCCACTTGGCCCGCAGAATTTATGATTGCAAGGTGAGGGGAGCTGGTATTCGACCATGAAAGGTGTTCGATAGGGTTTGAAGGGGTGGAGTCAATCTGGGCGCAAGTTGTCGGCTCACTGAGACCCCAGGATCCATTTGCTGGATCAACTCGGAGAAATCTGAACTGAACTGTGCATCGATCTGGCGAGACTGACGCGATGGTTCCCGCCTTTGACCAAGCAATTAGTCTGTCATAAAGTCAACTTCAACCCGTTAATGCAAACTAGGTAGGCCATTGTTCAGATACCTGTTCCAGCATCGTGTCGCTAGTTTTGACACGGCTGGTGCTGCTGCTGTGTGGACTGGCTCCTCTTTTGTGACAGGCGTGTCCGGGACACCTGGAGCCCACGTACTACCGCGGTTTCGGGGAATGGGCGGCCGGGTCGTCTTTCTGACAAAATTCTCGGGAACCCTGATCTTTATGTTAGAGATGCCTTGGTTGTGGTGCTTGATCCTGTGATTCCGAAGTGCCTGAGCAGATGAGAACGGTGGGTAGTTGCAGCCAGTAACTTCGCAGGAGACGCGAGGTGTGTGTGACTGATCGTGCTGAGCTTGGAGATCCATGTTGGCGAAGCCAATACTGGCAAAAGGGCACCCTGGAAACCGACAGGTGAAGGCGCTGGAGCGAAAATCCTGTTTGAATCTTTCCAACTCCTGGATGCTTACGCCTGGATACTTCCATAGCTGAAGGAGCGACTGGACAGTGTGCTGATAGTTGGAAAGGAGCGTTGAAAGACCTGTAACCTCGCATATCGTCCTCTCTGGCGGTTGGGCTGGCGGCTGTGTTCTGTCTTGTTCCGACATCGTGATGCGGTCTGCCAAGATCCGGCTCGCTGCGTTTTGAAGATCTGGTTGACGATCCAAGTGAACCAATCGGCTGTCCTCTGTTTGTTCGGAGAGCGGGCCATCCCCTGGCGGCAGCGAGTTCAGATATCGTGCAAGCTGTATTGACAATTCGAAGAATTTGCTTTCAACGTCCAATCCGTGGTGAGAGGCGGCGAGGAAGAGAACATACTCGACCCAGAACTCTGTGGCGTATAGATGAAGGCCATGGAAGCCTTTTAACACTCGAAGTGAGCGATCCCGCTCTGGGTACCCCGGGCGGAATATTTCAAGGCCTGATAGCAGACAGGATGCTACGACAAGGCCCTGTTCTTGAGCCACGCCATACTCATTCAGCCCGATATTGCTGTCTGGGCTTTGCAGGAGGAATCTGGGCGAATGGTCAGCATCGTTCCGCTGTTGTACTGGTGGCGGTGACTTCACTCTTTCACGGAGACATGGACGAACGCAAACGTAGAGTCGCTCCTTTCCTCGATAAGAGGGGTGCACATGTCGAACAAGTAACTCGGAGCCAGTTCCTGGATGTGAAATTTATCTTCGTCGGACGAGATGGAGAGGGCGGATCGCAGCTCTGCCTTCCTCAGAGGCCTCTTTGCAAACGCAATCCAGCCCAGTATGGATCGGAGACGTGCAACAGATCGCTTGTCAAAGTGGGAAACCAGCTGCGTAAGTATTTGAGAGTAACTGTAAATGTGTCAATCAGAAGTCTGTGGGGGACAATTCAGGGGTCGGGGGCGACTGACAACGCACTGAGCTCCCGAGGAAGGGTGTCGATGGCGCCGAGAACTTCGTTCTTTTGCACGAACATATTCGTAGCCAAATATTCGAGCACAAGTCTCGCCCACAAAAACATGCCTGGCTGCTAGTCAGCAATGTAACATCAACAATGGCTTCTCTTCGTGTACCATCGGCCTTTTCGGCGAGTCGGCTCTCCAGAGTCTTGATATCCGTATCTGTGATTCCCATTTGGTGCCATCGATGCCGTAGCTGACCCAACCTATGGGAAGCATAAAGCTCAATGGCCCTTCCCAGAGCCCCCTTTTCTCTGGAAAGGGAAACCATGTGCTTCTGTTTCAGCTTCTTGGCCACCGAAGATGGCATGCATGTTGTCATGAGCACCTTGCAAACAGCCGACGTCGATTCAGTCGCGGCCGACACCATGCGCTCGAGAAGGTTTATGACCCTTGGCTGTTTCTCCTCGTTGCACTCATCAAGCCCATCCAGGATAATGTGAACGTACTTCGTTTCCGCCGGGTTGTCAGAAACAGCACCAATTGTCTCGAGTATGAGACGCTCGATGGCTTGCGAGGTAACGCTCTTCTTCTTGAGAATGAACATTTCGTAGACGTAGGCAATCAGGTCAACGTCGGATCGCACAAGCTGGAGTAGAATCGACCGCAAAATCTGATCGTATTCTGTTGAGCTGGCTTGGGAGTAGGTGCATATGTGAGAAATCACGAGCGACTTCTGTGCTGATCGTAAGAACGTTGCAATATTTGTGGCCAGCACGCTCTTTCCGGTTCCAGGGTTTCCTTGGAGCACAAGGAAGGCGGATTCTTGGCTGCACCGCATCCAAGCCACGGTCCTCTCTTGCTGTAGTATCCAGTCGCAAGTCCCCGCGTATTTCTGGGACTCTGTCGTGACGGACTCGAAGAGTTTGGCTTGCTCGCTGTCGTCCATTTTAAGCCAGCCGACGATGGCAACGTACTGGTTCGACGTGCGTTCCTCCTCATCCTTGGCAGCCCGCTCGAGAATTTCTCGTCTTGACGTCACCAACTCCTCTCTCATCTTCTTTGACTCTGAAATGTGGACTGCGTTCACTGTTCTATCGACAAGATCCTCGTGCTCTTTGAGACCTTCAATCAGACCGTCGAAGCGACGTTGAAAGCGACCCCAAGATGTCATGAAAAAGATTTTCCAGCCTAGAGCTAATTAGCCCCCGAGGACGTATCAGTGGGATGGCGACCCTGACTCACTGCTTCGGCGGACAAACTTGTATGCTTGCTTGTGGAATTTAATGATATCGGAATAGAAGTTGGCTAGTGTCTGCTGGATCTCGTGATTGTTTGAGTACGCCTGGTCGAAGAGCTTGAACCTGGCCAATGGTTCTGCAATCCGGGCATAGGCAGCGATGATCTTCTCAAAGGCGTCCACAAAATCGGATGCGACCTGAGATAAGCCCTGGTTAGCTCGTAGTTCAAGTTGAGCAGGTAGGTATGGAAACCAAGTTTCAGCGCCCAACTCACCTTCAAAATGACCTTGATAGGCGCCCAGACCCACGGCAGATAGGGCGTCCCGTTGCAGAGCACCTCGATGGACTTGGAGTAGTACTGTAGCCCGGTAAACAACGGTGATAGACGCCGCATGTTGCGTAGTAGTTGGCGGGCCGCGAGCTGGTCTTCGACGTCATGAGCCGCTTTGATCACATTGTCGAGGGTGGTGCCCGCGAGCCCGGCGCGGTCCTTTTCAGAGATGGTGCGCTCCAGATCGAGAAATGCCTCCCGAATCGTGCGCTGGGCCGCGAGCGAGACCCGCGCCGAGAGCGGCATGGTGGACTTGAACTCAGGAGACGCTGTGGGAGAAAAAAACCGTGACGGATTGCCTTGAGGAGTGTGTGAAGGTCACCGATGGGAGAATCAACGACGGAGTGCCGACGGGCGCTGCTAGTCGGCACAAGAGATGTTGGGCAACCCAGCACAGCCACAACCCAATTGAGGTCTGGGGGGTTGATTCGCTCGCTTCGATGCGGGTCTGCAAAGGGGGCAGGCTGCAGTGCGCCCTGAGGAATTTTGGCACCAAATGAGGGAAGGCGCGAAGTGCGCGAAGCAGGTCACCCCAGAGGAGACAGTCACGTGGAGGAGCCAACCGCTCGACCACCCGAAGAGTGATTGGAATGATGCCAACTAATGAGATCTGAAGTACCTCCACAACCGAGACAATCTGCCTCGCACTCTGCCCAACCCCTGGCCTGGGTGCCTGGCTTCCGGCATGAACCCTAACCCTATTTTGCAGCCTTGCCCCCTTGGTGGACTTGGATCAACGCAGCCACAAGAACCTCAAATGAGACGACGAAGTCGCTACTAATATCAGCAAACTCTCAAATCTGATAGAAGTTAGAAGTTTGTAAATTAATACCTCGAGATGAACTCCATCACTGATCGTGGCTCCACTTGGGGCGAGCAAGATACTGGCCAAATCTCGTTTGGACTGCTGGCTCTTCACAACGTTCTGTTCCACGTGCGTGAGTGATTAGCTGCTGATATAGCTCAAAGTAGGAAAAAAAACAGCCCGATACTAACCTCTTCGAACGAGTCCCTCACGTAGAAGCGAATTGTCGTAACCTTTTGCTTTTGGCCAATTCTGTGAACTCGTGCGAGTGCCTGATCCTCAATAGTCGGGTTCCTGGTTGGTTGAAGTTAGCCTTTCTCTTCGACGTTGCAACATGGAGCTTCTGAAGACCACTACCAATGGGGCTCCATCAGGTACGCTCTGGAGGCAACAGTAAGGGTCAACCTATCCCGAAGTTAGCATGGCCCATGAAGATAGTTATATCGCAAAGTGAACCCTTACCCGACCGCCCCGCAAGAGAGTGTTAGAAGCATTACCCGAATAGACGGATCTTGACGGAATTTCTCGAGGATCCTTTGTCGTTCTCTTTGCGGGACTTTTCCGTCGAAGCGAATTGCCGATATATTCGCGGCCTTGAGGCCAGCGGCGACGACGTCGAGAGTCATTCTCCAGGTCGAGAACACGACACTGCATTCCGTGAGCATGAGGAGGGGGAAATTGGGACTTCCACATACCATTTCACATCGCTGGGGAGGCACCGAATATCATCAACCAGTGCTGTCACCTTAGTCGGTCGGTATGCGGACCCCTCGAGACCCTTCAGAGTAATTGAGATAGGGGGTTCCTCTAGACTTGATGGGCTTGTTGAAACAGAGGCAATTGGGCAAGGTGGAACGTGCCCGCAGGTCGGCATTCGTGATGCTTTCTGAACACAAGAGGAGCAGATGAACCGCAAGCATCGAGCGAAAAGGGGCTTTGCCAGATCAGCCTCCCCAAGAGGGTTGTTGCTGGGGTCCAGAGCAAAATGGCAAGACTGGCACTGAACGGGGCCCATATCGAAGCGTAGGTTGAATCCGCGTTGTGCAGTCGTGTGCCAGTCGTCCATGTTGGGTGCTGTATCCAACTGGGGCATCTCATGTCTGTTGGGATACAACAGCCCGAGGTCGCAGATCATGCGCATGGCCTCGATTTGTTGCAGGATGCTGACGAATGAGGGCGCAGCCCGCGTTCCATAACTGAGGGACTCGTCAATGCGGGCAATGACCTGCGTTCGGGCTGCGTCGTAAAGCTTCCGCTCTTGGGGATCGAATTCGACATACTGTGCTCGGTCGCGGCGTTCTGGGAGCTGAATAATGCCTTTGGGTCGCCGCAAAAGCAGGCAGCCGGCCAAGCGTTTCAGCCTTTTGACCGCTTCCTCGGCGTTTCCGAGCTTCCAGGTATGCGCGATATCAACATCAAACACCCTCTTTTCGCTGTACGGGTAGACCCCCAAGAACTTGAGGAGGGCTGCCAGGTCGTTGATGTGATTCTGAATGGGGGTACCAGTGACTGCCCAACGTGAGACCGAGTTCAAGGAGCAAACAGCACGCGCCATCAAGGAATCGCTGTTTCGAATCAGATGGGCTTCGTCCAAAACGAGTCTTCTCCATCGAGTCGTAAATAGCATTGAGCTCTCGCGACTTTCGGCAGTCCGGCCTTCCATGGACACTGTGTGGTAGGTTGTCAGCACTATTGCTGCCTCGTTGAGCTCTGCTGGGTCCCTTAGGCGGGATTTTCCGTGGTGCAGACGCCAAGGCAAAGATCCCCGTAGGACGTGTCTGTTGGCCTCGTCAGCCATCCCGCTCGGGATTGATAGGGTTCAAGAGTCCAACACATACAAGGCGAGTTCGTCCTCCCATGTTCCCAGTACTGCAGTTGTGTTAGCACAAGCTGGGTTCTTGCCAGGGATGCCTCAGGTGTGTGCTTACAAGCTGGTGGCACAATAACTAATGTAACACCACAGGACTCCTCCTTCAGGAACCCAAACGTTGCTGAAGGGTCATCGAACTCGGGCCTGTGGGCATCGGAGGCCACCAGAGCAATCATGGTGAGCGTTTTCCCGAGACCCATTGGATCCGCAATGATTCCGCCGTAAAAGGGCGGCGGCTCATCGCTTTGGCGGGCATCTGAAATACGATTGACAAAGCTGATCTGTAGATTAGCGGTCCATGTAATCCGTAAAGGTGACATATCATACGTATGACCTGCTCCACTTTCAACAGCCTCCCATATATCGGGCCTTGACCCGTCGAAGGCCCAACCCTGCTCCCTTTGCTGCATGAAAGTCAATGCCTGCTTCTGATGCCTGAGTTCGTGTTAGCGGTAGGATGCATCATCAGCTTTGAGGGGCGCCTACCTTTCCAATGATGTCGTAATAGCTGACGGCTGCAATGCTTCCAGCAAGTCATGTTGGGAATCCAAAAGTTCAAGCAACTCTGGCCGTGGCTCGATATCTTCAAGGTCCAACGGGTCGTGTAAACGTCGTGACAGTTGCGACGTGAGTACAACGGACGTTGAGTCGAGAGGAGGCAGCTTCTGTGGGTTCTGGTAAGGCACATCACGATCACAACCAATGGGATCCTGAAGATAGAGCCTCTGCTCGTCCTGGAGATCCTCAAGGCTGTCGTTGCACTCCTGTATGAATGTGTAGATTGCATCTGCCAGTTCCGGGGGACCGTAGAGGACAATGTCAAGCGTGCACTTTGGGATGGCGCCAGACACACGTAGGCGTTTGCCGCTGCTCAGCACCTTTGGAGGGTCAACCGAAACAGTGCATGTAACCTGCAACTCAAAGTCCGGCTCTTGTAGGAGGGCGGCTGTGAGGTAGCGCGACTCCGGGCTCACTTCCCCCCTCAAGTTTGAGTCTTCGGTTCCTGTGAATGAGTCGGGCGAGCTGAGTGCGACTGGACATCTCGTGGTCTCGTCCAGGTCTGCGCGCTTGACCGTACCGCCAAGGCCTACAATCTGAGCAGAACTGTTTAGAATGGAAGACGTCTCACCACTCACGAGGTAAACTTACCATGCCGTAACATACAACGGTTGGCCTGGCCGTATGGGCCTTCTGCTGTGCGGTAGCGGTGTTTGAAACGTCTGGTTCACAATCCACAGCCGCGTTCGACTCCTGAAACGTCTGCTGATTCTGGATATCGCCAGACTTCCAGCTAGACGTCTGGGTGACTGCCGGGATTGCCAATAATTGAGATGTTGCTATGGGCAACACCGATAGGGGCGATGGGCTGTTGATATTGAGGTATGATAGTTCGTGAAGACCGTGACGATATGGTGGCCATGGATTGGTTGGGACCAACGAAGAACCTGTAGCGCACGATGGACCAGGGTTGAATCCTGAGTCAACATCAACAGCGGGGAGGGCCCATGAGTCCAGCATAAGGGATGTGGTATGTAGCGGTATCGTGGGCTGGAAGGGAGGAGTTGGCCCGATGTGGGGCATCTGGGCCATGCCAGGAATGGAGAAGTCATAGTTCCAGTTGACTCCACCATTGGGAAACTGACCAAGGTAGCTCGTCCTCTGCAAGCTATCGCATGCCGGGAACGGGGCTGTTGTGCCATCGTAGGATAGTTGTTGGCTATCGGGACCGAATTGTTGCGCTGGGTTTCGAAACTGGCTGACCTCAGAAGTCTCCGATTTTGACAAGGCTCCGCCCAGAGCAACCTGGTGTTTGGGTTTTGCCTCATCAGGCGGTTTGGTCGAATACATGTAGTTGAAGGGACTGTCGTCGGACATTTCGGAACGGCAAAGCCTCTTGAGTTGCTCAATGCCACTGATGCTCAGTTGGAACGCCGTTTGCTGGTTTGAAGTTGGGCTACATTGATCTCACCTCACAGAATCTGCCATAATGCAGGCAATCGCGTTGTGGCTGTGTTGGGTCGCAGGCGCCAAGACCGGGCAGCCATCTTTGCGCTCGACACGGCGCCAATACGCAAATCCAGAAGGGGGGAAACGATGACTGCGGAAGGCAAAACACCCAAGACTTGGTGAGCAAGCGGGCTCAATACCACCACTGGATCTGGTGACAAAACTATGCCTGGCGAACAAATGCGAAGCTGGCGGAAGTCGCTGGCGGTGAAGGACCCCGCCAAGACCACACGATGCCAAGGTTTGTGCACCCCGACGGATCAACTCCACATGCGCTCTTCAGCCGCACGACCCCACTTTCAAGTCTCCCACACCACAACCAAATTCCGCGAATCGTGAAATCCGCAAAGTCTGACGGGACGCTATTGTGTGTGGACGCTCCCAGACGGCCGCAACGCATTGCCCTCCAAGTCAAATCTCCATCCCTTCACCCCTCACTGCGACCAGCCGTTGCAGCCCGAGCCAGGCGAGGCGTCACCGTCACCGGAACAACCTGCGCGACCTCGCCTCCCTCCTGTTTAGCGCCCCGATTGAGACGAGTGCGACGTCTGAGTTTCTTCTCAGGCTTGTGAGGACAACTCATTGACACTGCAAATGCCACAAATGGCACGCTCCACCCGGGGCTATGGGGGCTCCCTGGGGTTTGAACCTGGAGACTGCGCCCAACTGCCCGTAAAAGATCAGATGGCAGCTGTGATGCCGTCTTTTGGGCAGTTTGGTAAGCTGTTCAGCGCCCCTTTCCCCTCGCCCTGCCTTCGTTGGGTGGAACTGACAGATTCCCGATCCAGGATTACGATGAACACCTCGAAAGAACCCAATCGAATGCGTGGGTCGCCCAGGAGAGAGCCAAAGCGGGGCTCGAGGATACATTTCAGCTCCAGCGGGCAAGCCCTGGCTGGCTGTTCATCAACTCCTCCGACTCTTGGCATGCGGCGGAGAACTGAGCAGTAACAAGACTGGCTGTTGTACGAAACCTAGCGCTCGACAAGCTTGTGCAACACCGACCCCCGCTTTTCACCGAGCTTACAAGACGACAACGTTTCTAGCACCGCAGTCCGCAAGACAGCATAGCTCCCTCCAACACAACCCTACGTACGATCTGAGAACAAGCCAACATTCCTATGAAGGGGTACGGTCTTTGGAAGGGGACTCTGAAGGAGTGGGACATCAACGACGCGCGCACCGACCCTTCGACGCCTCATGGTCACATCAAGTTCACCGACGACAGCGGCCGCACCCTCGACTGCGCCATCAACGTCAAGTCCTCCGACGTCGTCACCGAGGTCGTGTACTGGAAGTTTCGCTGACCCAACAACTACTTTGACGCCTCACACCCAATCATTGCCAAGCTTAAGGCTCTGACTGAACGCCGTTTCTACGAAGCCTCCTCCCCTTCGGACTCCAAGCTCGGGCTACGCATCGATCTCCTCCGTGACGGCTTCATTGAACTCAAAGAAGGCCGCATCTCTCCGTGGAACAGCCCCGGGGTCCCCAACGACGATATTGTCGACTTCCTCGAGAGCTTCGTTCTCGACGGCGTGGCCAAGAACGCCGAGGTCTACATCTTCGGTCAGCAATACTTCCCCGTCAAGAATGGGCTCCACCAAATGCACATGGTCCAGGGGAGCTTCTTCAACCCGCAACACCCAAACTGGCAGAAGGAAAACGGTGTGCATCAGGACGGAGGCATCTTCCTCCACTTCCCGGAGGATCTTGTTGAAGGATGCGAAGAAGAGGGTCATCGACATGGCTCAATACCGGAAGGAGGAGGCTTCGGAGGGGACATGGGTTGTGTTCGACCATCGAACTCATGGGTCGAGCGTGGGAATCCTAACCGAATGATTCAAGTGCAAGTGCAAGGGCTCGGTGCTCGACTGGCTCTGCGCCTTGTCAGCTCGCGGGTGGGGCTGGCACCGGCAACAAACACGCGGCATGGCACTGGCAGTCGAAGGGTCCCAGTGACCCGGGCCTTCCCCTTCAAGTTCCCGACGAGTCACGGTGTGTGGCTGGCTTGCCTAGGTGCCAAGTCTGCCGAAAATCACAACCCGCCCCCTCCGCCAATGGCCGCGGCACTGGCAGTCGGACTCAGATTCTAACTCGAACTTGAACCACGCACTGGCCTAGTGCCAGTGAGAATCAGCTCCATTCATTCAAGTTTTTCCACTAAGGCTAATCAAATTGTTCCGTGCCACTGCACTGAAGTTCACTGATTCAAGAACCTGCACCCTCATTGCGGATGGCCACTTTCACCCTACTGGCTTTCCGTCGCCTCACTGCCAGCTGAGCTGCCAGTTCCACTTTCCCTTCAATCTCACTCGGGTTGGCACCCTCTGCACCACTGCTCAGGCTTCACACCGAGCCGACGAAAGTACCAGCATCGCCAACCCCCAGCTCCGTCACTAACATGCAGTTCTCTCCTGGAGCAGTTCCTTCCCACAGCGAGTTCTCAACGAGGCCGGTGGTACGGCACCCGTGGACGCCCCTTGTTCACGGGCATTCAATCGGACCCCGGCCCCGTGACAGGTGACCCGGAGACATTGTGGATCTATCTGCCATCTCGAACTGGCCCGGTGAGCTCAGCATGGCCCGATGGTTGCAGGCAGAGACGCAGATGGGATCAAGATCTTGTGTTACTTTGTTCTGACACTACAGTACATGTGATTGAGGTGAGTCAATATACCAGAGCGTCCAAATGCTCGCCCGTCGCCGATACTGACAGTCGCCCGCGCGCAGGATAATGCTCTAAATCACCATGAAGAATAGGTACCTACCTTTCCTGGCATTGGGTAGCCGAATACCTCTGGGACAGAGGAGCTTGATCCAGTAGCCATGTAATTGGGTGACGGGATGTAAAAGCCCATGCCGGGTTACACCATTGCAGGGGTAGGGTTTCTTCCAGCGTTCTCCGCAGCGGCCCGAAATGAAATGCTTACAACCGCTTCAGGCCCAGATCGAATACCAGACCGGTCATGCCAGGATTCGCCCGGCTCCCAGGTAGATTGAGGGTGTCGTCCAGGACGGACGACCAATGACTTGAAGATTGGTAAACAGGAACCTTGCAGCGGATGAATGCCAAGAGCGCATTAAATCCTGAAGAACCCATGGATTTTGAGTTGCTGTTTTCTCCTCGTCGCGCAGAGCTCAACGCGGACCTTGGCTTCGTCAACTTGAACTACGTGTCGCCATCATGGTCAAGTTCTCCAGTCTTCTCGCGCTGGCCGCTGCCTCCTGTGTAAGTGGCTGGTCCGGATGGGGTGGATCCCATCTCAACAACCGCTGGGCTCAGTCGACCAAAATCTCGACCTCGAGCATTCCATCCCTTGCCGAGCACTGCAAAAAGACGTATCCCGTTGGGGTGAGCGTCCCCCCGACTGTCGTGGGCGGGATTGCCTACTACAGCACCTGGAGCGGCGCCGTTGTTGCCCTGGACTACAAAGCGTGCACCGTCAAGTGGCAGATCAACGTCACGGCCATTGTCGAGAACTTCCGCGCTCTCACCATCTACCAATCCGCGTTAACGCAAGCCATCTCCCGCACAAGTCCCCAGATCGACCCCGTCAGCAACATCCTCTACTTCGGCACCCAGACATGGGCCCTCCTCGTCGCGGCCGACCTCGCCACCGGCCAAGTCCTCGGCATCCACCAGATCAACCCCCACCCCATCGCCATGATCACCATGAGCCCCACGCTCTGGAACGGCTCCCTGCTTGTGGGCGGCTCCAGCGCCGAGGAAAACGCCGCCTTCCTCCTCAACGACGACGCCAGCCAGTACCCCTGCTGCACCTTCATTGGCAACGTCGTCTCTATCAAGTTCGACCGCCCCTCACACAAGTTCATCATCAACTGGGACGTCCCCATGATCCCGCCCGACGCCCCCACCAACGGCACGACCGGCACCTGGTCCGGCATCGGCGTCTGGGGGAGTCAACCCGCCATCGACATCCAGCGCAACCAAGTCCTTTTCGCCACGGGAAACGTCTACACAGCTCCGGAAGCGTACCTCCCCTGCACGGAGGAGACCACGTCCGACTTTGACGCGTGCTTGCCGAGCAGTATATGGCAAGAGGCCGTCATCGCGCTGGATCTCACGACGGGGAAACCGAACTGGGTGCGGCGGTTGTCGCCGCTTGACGCGTGGACGTTGGTGTGTGGTGTGCCTGGTGCGATTCCGCGGGATGAGGCGCTCTGTCCGCATGAGCCTGGTCCGGATGCGGATTTTGGAATGGCGCCGGCTTTTGTTCCGTCTAGTACGAGTGGCGGTGGAAAGGATGTCGTGACGCTGGGGCAGAAGAATGGGAATTTGTATGCGCTTGATGCGGCAACCGGAAAAATCGAGTGGGCTACCGCAACGTCTCCGGGCGGTCCTGGGGGCGGATTGATGTGGGGTGTTGCGGCGGATGAGGCGAGGGTGTACTTTACGGCGATTAACTATCCGAATGAGGGCTGGACGCTTGTCCCGTCGGGGATTGTTAATAATGCGTCGGGGTTTGGCGCGGCGGATGTCAAGACGGGGAAGATTGTTTGGAGTGTTGCGACGCCTGGGTCGACTGAGGGGATCATGACGCAAGTTCCGCCAACTGTGGCGGGAGATCTGGTGTTCTTTGGGTGGTCTGGGCCGCCGGCGGTTGGGTCGCCGCCGTTGTCGCCGGGTCCGGGGGGGTTGCTTGCTTTGCACCGGGAGACAGGGAAGGAGGTGGCGAGATATAAGCTTGATGGGCCGTTTTACGGCGGGGTGGCGGTGCATGATGAGTACTTGTTTGTTGGGACGGGGTATAAAGGGGCTCAGGGGGAGGGTCACTTTTACGTGTTGAAGGTGGAGGGTTAGACTTGTCAGTGCCTGTGCGTCTGTGGTTGAGGCATGGGACTTGGGGCGACAGCACTGTAAAAGGGAAAAGGGGGAGTGCTGAAAAGACTGATTTTGAGATCACAACGGGGTGTCAGGCTGTTACAGACGTGCCTTGAATTGGAAATTTGTACAATACGTCCCTTCAATCCCAGGCTCCTCCTAAAGCGGCACCACAGTGATCTTATCCAAGCTCTGAGAAGAGATGCCCGTCCATCCCGCCGCAGTGGCCTGAGCATTGTTGGTGAAAAAGGTACCAGCCGTGGCATTCCCTTGCAGCAGCCACTGAGCCCAGCGAACAGCGGCAATCTTAATCGCCGGAGCCGTGAAAGTCCCTGTGGGCCCAGAGTGACCGTGCCCCTTGTTGTTGGTGCCAATCCATGCCGGCGTGGTCTTTGGGAGGTTGCCGTAGTCGCGCGTGCCCTGGATAAAAGTCAGCCGTAACCCCTGAGCCAACCCCCTGAGTCAATTTCCGACTCAACTCCAAGTACATACCGGAGCCTGAGCCGGGTCACCATTCCCACCCAAAAAGTAAAAAATCGGCTTGGCAATCTTGCTCGCCACAGGCACACTCTGACTCGCATCCAGCTGCCCCGAGCTAAAGATCCCAATCGTCGCCCAACGCGGGTCACTCGAGACCGTATACGCCTGCAGCCCACCACAGCTCCAACCGCCCACGGCAATACGCGACTTGTCAACATTCGAGTACTTCCCGCCGCCGGCGACCTTTTGCGCCCAGTCCGCGGCCGTGATCAGCGAGGTCGCTTGCGTCTGCGTCCGAGCGGTCGGTGCGTTGTTGACGATGACCATGAAGCCGTAGCTCGCGAGCTCCTGGTGGAACTCGGCCGTGTTGGTTCCGCTGTCGCTGCAGCCGCCGACGCCCCAGACGATGATGGGGAGCTTGACGTCGGCGGTCATGATGGCGGGCATGTAGATTGTTTGGCCGGCGAGGCCGGCGTCGGTGGTGTAGGCCTTTACTAACGTTAGCACGTGTCTAGGGGGTGGTATGGATGGATAAGGTCAGGGGAAGCGCACGGCGGGATAGGGACCGGTGCCGCTGGCCTGAGGATGTTAGCTTGACTCTTGACGGTCAATTTGTGTCCGGAATGCTTACCGTCTGCCGAGACACAAGGCCGGCTTGGGTGACGGTCCCGAGGGACAGGATAGCGAGGAGGATAGTCTTGGCTGCCATTGTGATGTCTTGTTGAATATGACTGAAGGGAGTTTTACAGTACCAAAGTCAAGTGATGAACCACAGCCAGCTAGCACATCTTATACATCTTCAAAAACGCAGACTTTGCCGCCCAACTGCCTTGACCATCACCCGAGCTCGGCATTCTGTCGTCCGAACCGCTCAACAAGTTAACCCAGGGATCGTCTCCAACGCTCGCATCGTCCCGATAGATTGGGTAGAGTTCTGATCCAGGTACATAAATATGAAGACAGGGGGCATTGGTAATTCCATGGAAATGGCCCAGTGGGTGATTCGTGGGTTTATTACCCGGTTGTCGTCACCGTGGTCGTCGTCAGCGCCCACTTTCCGACCGGAGCTAGAATTGTTCGCCAAGCCGGATGTGCCAAGCCCTCCACCTTGCCGGATCTGCACTTTGCACTCGGGCGCCGGGCTACGGTCCTTTCTAGCATAGCCAAGACCTCCTACCACTGTTGAGCCTACCGCTGTTAATGCATTTTGCGGCGTTTCGGACCTTTGTTAGTTTTGTTGATGCTTTGGTGGTTGAGGACTGGACGAGAAGACGTAAATATGATGCGAAGAGACACTTTTGCTCGAGGGGATAACCGAAGATGGGGTACCACGCTCCCCAAGGGGACATCCTCCAAGGGAACCTAATCTTGCCGAGGAATGTGACACAAAGCAAGTAGAGGTAAATACTACATTAACATTACACTGGGTATCACCCTACTATTTGTCCACGAAATACAAAGAAAACACTCCAATGGCTCGAGTCCCGCCGCAGCCTGGTATCAAATTCGCCGGCGCCATCCCACCTCATAACCACCAAGGACTAATATCCCAACCAGCCGAGCCCCTCATCCACCCACCCATCCATCCATCCACCCACTCCGTCAAGTTTCAAGCAGCCCGTCATCAAGACTGAGACGACCGCCTCACAAGCGGCCCCAAAAACGCCAGCGCCCGCCTCAGACTCCCCCTCGACTTGGCCGTCTCATCCGTCCCCGCAGTCCTCATGCTCCCCTCTGAGCTCCTCCTCTCCCGGACATACTTGGGCCACGTATTCGTCAACACCAAGTACTTGATGCTTGCCTGCGCCGCATCAAACACAGTCGCGTCAAACGCCGCGGGGATGTCCCCCTGGAACTGGAATTCTACTCCGTTCTGACCGACCCCCTCCTCGAGAACGAGTGTCTCTGCGCTGCCGGTCTTTTGCCCGTCGGTCGTAACGGTTGTGATGCCCACCTCGGATTCATTGTTAAAGTCGACCTCCCCGAACAGCAGCGCGCTGTCCCGCCTCTTGCCCTTTTCCTCTCCGAGCACTAGTCGTGCTGCCCGCTCAAAGACGCCTTGGAGCTTTCGCAGATCTGTCCAGGCGATGTTGATGGGGAACTCGGCATCCCGGGGGGAGATGAACTCGGTGTAGATTCGCAACGCGGCGGTAAACTCCTTGCGGACAATGTCTGGTGAGGTGTTGTGCCGGTTCCGCAAAAACGGAGCAGCGAGGTTCGCTTTCCAGTCGGAGACGGCGGTGAGGAAGGCAATGTTCTCGCCGGAAAAGTCACGGGTGGCGGAGAACTTGCGGAGGGGCTCGGGGTTCTTGAGGAGGACGTGCTCGAGGGCGGCCATGGTGAGGACGCCGTCGTCGGGGAGTTTCTCAGATCCAGATTCCAGGTCAAAGGACGGGAGCTTGGAAGGCTTCCAGAGGTCAGGGGACGAGTCGAACTTGGTTGAGGTCGGGGAGACGGGAGAGTCGGTGTTGTCGGGGGCGATGTGGGTTGAGGCGTAGGTTTTGGCGTCTGACGGCGACGTGGAAGCGGCGGAGTTGGCGGCGCCAAACTTCTTCTTTGATTCCCACGAGGCGATGGAGTCGAGGGTTTCCTGGCGGAGGTTTTGGTGCTTGCGGACTTGCCAGCAGGGAACGAAAACGGTGAAGATCTCGATGACGAAGATGGAGAGGGCGATCCTGGGGTTGTGTTAGTAGGTGACATGATGAAAGGGGCAAGGGGAAGGGCGTACCACTGGGGTGGGATGAAGACGGCGTTGACGGGGCCCATTGCCGGGACGTAGAGAGCGATGAGCCACATGGGAGCGGCGGGAAGACTATGTGGTGTCAGCTGAGTTGCGATGAAGGATGGGTGTCGTCTTACCCGGCTATGCAGCAGGCGATGGTCTGAAGCTGCCAGCCGTGGGTGTCCTTGATGCCGCGAGATCGCCACAGGATGATAGGGGCGACGACCCAGGCCCAGAGGAACTGCCAAAAGAGTGAAGGCCACCTGAAATGTCAGCGGATTCAACATCAAGATGGAAGAGAGACATACCATTCCCAACCTCTGCCCTGCTGGATGGCAATCTCCATGGGAGTGTTCCCGTACACTTCGGTGCCTGGAATCCCGAAGCTCGGGTGGAACTTTCTCGAGATCATGAACACGAGCACAACCACAAACAGCTATCCAAGTCAGCAACCCTTCCCTTAATCTTCACAAAGGCAACTCACCTGAACTGCCATGCCAAGCGTGACAAACAAAAACATCTTCTGCGAGTAGTCCATCCTCCTCAGCCGTGCCAACATCCCCCTCTCTTTCCTCTCCACCCTTTTCTCATCAAACCCCTTTCCAACCGCGCCGTCCGCCTTGGCGAACCGACTCTGCGCCTTGGCAATATGCAGAAACTGACTGTTGCCCGCCTGGAACAACGCAATCCCAAAGGGGTACCATATCCCCATGATCCAGAACTCTGCGACCTCCGGAGCCAACGGACCGATCACGTATCCCGATTGGACGGTCGCCCAGTAGAGATGCAACAGGACGATGCCGGCGAATGTAAGCGGGAGACCACGGATGCGAAGAGTAGGAGTGTGCCGTTTTCGGTAGAGGTAGACCATGCCCGAGGCGAGCAGGACGGTCCAGACGCAGGCGAGGGTGATCCAGAAGATGCCGATGGAGTTGAGACGGGCGACGGGCTTGGTGTCGGGGGTGAGGCCGAATTCGGACCCGACGTGGGGAGTTTCGCCCGCTCGGGGGAGGAGGCCGGGGAGAATCATGGTGGTGGATGGCAGCGTTGCCAGTCGCAAGGAGTGTGGTGTTGGCGTAGACTCTCAGTCGTGATCAAGGCTTTGGCGTCTTTTGAGAGCCCTGAGTCGAGGTAAGGAGCGTGTTGGGGGCTGCAAAGGAGTGAGAGGTGATTACTCAGGCAGTTCCAGGCTGCGAGATAACCTGCCAGTCAGTGTGAAAACGACACTGCACGGCTGCGACAACCGACGATGGAGGATGGGACTTTATTTGAAGCGGGTGGTGAGATGGCAACGGTTATAAGACCCGCGCGGCGCACGAACCGGATGGTGCTGGGCGCTGGGTTGGGATGGGATTGTCAGAACGATTGGCTCTCCGACGTTTGTCGGGATGGGGAACTCGTGGATTCCAGCCATGCAAACATTTCGCGGGCATGGTGGTGATGATCGGCGCGCCCCCATGCCCAGAGCCGGTGGCTGCAGCCCACCTCCATGCGCCGATCCTGAGCTAGGGCCGAATCACCTGCAGCCTCTATGTTTTGCGATGTGAGTGATTGAAGGCGGCTGCCATTCCGTCCTCTGCCCGTCTTACGGCCTGCTCACGGCCCTTCACGCGTTGCTGTTCCTGGTTGTCAGTTCTCAGTTGATGGCACTGGGATGCTCGGATGTGTGCATGTGCTGTCTGCTGTGCCGCGGATTTGCCTCAGGGTCTTCTCACTTTCTTCGCGCCGAAGTGGGAAGCAAGATGTCAAACTGCAGGATGGAAGTTCCCAAAGCAGGGTTCGCACCTTCTGATGGTACGAAGTATCCACCCACTTACACAACCCACCAACGTCATAACCGCAGGAAAAAGAATTTCACCGCACTGCACTAGTCTCAACGCTTACGCTACGGCAGTGAACCGGCTGCAACTGCCATGGCAGACTCAGACATTGAGCGACAATCACGCGGGGTCTCGCCAAGAAGGACTCCAGCAGCGCGGTGGTTGGATGAGCATGTCTCTCACCGTCAACGTTGTGATCGGGCAAACCACCCCCACTGTCGAGGAAGAAGCGCCGAACGCCATGCCGGCGAAGTTGTGGTGTGCTCATGTCCACAGTGCGTGCGCCACAGCCGCCAAAGTGAAGCCGGCAGCGGGAGGGTTTGATAATGGAGAACTGCCCGTTAGCCGGGCCCGCGTTGAGGGTAATGTAAAATTTGCAATACAATTGTCACTCACGTTCATGGCACCCTTCCCACGACAACAGAAAAAACCAAAAGACAGCGGGGCGATGCGAACCTCTCTGTCAAGGTCTGAGAATCAGCGGGCGGCACGGGATCTCACGCCCGCCAAGGCGTAACGGACAGGGGCCTTGCAGATCGCCATAATTTCTTCTCCCACTGTGCAGGGCACACCCGGCACATTCCGCGTGGGATTGTGCTGAGACAGCACAAAGTTGTGGGTGGATGTGACGTTGGGAATTGGGATGGGATTATCGTTGAATTGGCTCAGGCTGGTCGATGGCTGGGCGTGGCGTTTATGCGGTGCTGCGTGTCAGCTGTGGACGGGATGTGAGATATTTGGGTTTATGCGTTGGATTTGAGAACGGCAACCCAATTACCTGATCGCTGTGGAACCATACCTTTCGGTACCTTGGTATCTTGGGGTAAAATCCTACTCAGATTCGCGATCCCCCAGATTTTACCACGCGAAGCAAGACTGCGAAGGAAAGTGAAAAATGACAGCGAGCAGGAGCACTTACACCGAAGCTCGGAAGTGGATCCCGATCGGCGCCGGCGGCGGTGGTAACATCCCTGCCGCTCCCCCGGCATACGGAACTGACCTGGTGGGATCTCCACTGCAAAAACCACACCGTCGGCCCGAAGCAGCAAGAGATCTCCCCACTCTCCCAAAAGTGCACTTTGTGGATCTGCTCGGCGTCCTGTCTGGGATGGAAGTACTCGTCTGGCCTAAAATCGGCTCTCAGACTCAGTCGCAAGCTCCTTCGTCTGGGACATTGATTTGACCAGCACTTTGATTTGACCAAGTTTTCTACCGCCAAGGCCACCAAAATTTACGTGCGTGGAAAGTCTCGCTACATCAAACCCACGTGATCAACTGCATCCTCACCAGATCAAAACGCAATACAAAATCAACTGCATCACGATCAGAATTAAATGGTGAAGTAAAGCAGCTGCTCTGATTTCAGATCTATTTTTTATTTATTTTTATTCCGTTATTTAGGTGGTTATATACCAGGGATTGGTGGGTTGGTCAAATCAAAGTGCCCTGGTCAGATCAATGTCCCAGACGAAGGAGCTTGCGACTGAGTCTGAGAGCTGATTTTAGGCCAGACGAGTATCGGATGCTTCGGCGTGATCGGCTCTTTTGCTGTGCAAGCTTTGTGATTCAGAGATAGCTGGTCAGAACTCGCAATCATGACTTGGCAAAAGGATTCTGACTTTGCGGGGGATCAAACCAGTGGGGAGAGTGGGACATCGTGAGGGGCAGGGAGTTCTCTCGTCCTGAGAAGTGCCGGTGCCCCTGGCCACTGCGCGGGACAACGTACGTGGTCAATGCATAGGAATGGAGATAGGTCTATGGAGTGAGAGGAAATTAGGACAAGTCTATGGAGTAAGAGGAGGGAAAGAACTCAGTAGATATCAAGGTTCCCGTGAAGAGGATACTCAACATGTCTGGGCGATATCATACCAGCTGGCAATGCCTGTCGGTGAGGTGGTTGACATAAGGGGTTCCTGACTGTGTAACCCGCAACGTTCTAGACCTTTTGGTCTCTTTGGGACAAAAATCCACGAAGCTTTCGCGGAGGTTGCGATGGCATCTGTTGTATTCAGAAGTATCAGATAATCGGTTCGGCGAATGGTCGTAGTTGCTCGCCCAGCCTTGGCGGGAGTTGACTTCGTGAGGCGACAAACCACCACAGAGCGTCAAGTGCAATCAACACAACCCCTTATTGAACATCCAATGATGAATCTCGAACAGAGCCCCGACGAACAAAGAAGAAGTCCAATGTCAACAAACAAGTGTGTTGCAAGGAACTTAACAGAAAGCATCTTCTCGGTCGGTCCCGCAGGCGGTCCCCGGCAGCGATCCCTTTGTGTTTGTAGAAATCGGATAAGCAAACCCTTCACTTCTCTTCGGTGGTGGTCAGGCACACTGCTTCTGATCATTCACTGCCGGCACGTCTCCTTATCCAATCTCCAAGAGACAGGTGAACAATGGTCTTGCGCCAAACAGTGGCAGCAGGCTCACCACCACGCCATTGAATCTGAACAGAACGTCACGATGCCGATTCTAATTCACCCCATATCGGGAAACTTGCCCTTCTTATTCTCTCTTCTCTCCTCATCATCACCAACGACTTGGAGCAATCTCACACACTGCCCCGATCTCTCAAGCTCACAGAGAGGAATCACAGACAGGAACTTGAAAACCTTGCTGACAGGAGAAATCGGATAATAGAGGATTGACTCGCAGATTGACTCGCAGATTGACTCGGGAAACAGAAATGGCAGTCTTTACAAAGAAAAAAGCCATCGGCAATGCCTTGGCATTGATGCAGATCGCCTTCTTCACTCATCTCGCCATCAGCTACTTCTCCCGTGGAGACTCAGCACTGTACTACTTCCTCATGCTCTTCGCGTGGCGGTACGCACGCTTTCTCATCAACGTTGTCGGCTTCTTTCTTTACACCCCCGCCGCCCTCGCAGCTAACCAATCCCCGACGTACAAGCCCAGCAGCGACGTCACCGTCATCCTGCCAACCGTCGACCCCGAGGGCGAGCACTTTTTCGAAAGTGTCGTGACCTGCGCGCTCAACAACCCGGCCGAGATGATCGTCGTCACCGCCGGCAACGTCCTCTACGGCAAGACCCGCGTCATCATCGACAGCATCCGATCCCGATTCCCCGCCGTCCGCTTCGTCGTCTCCCGCACGCAAATCGCCTCGAAGCGCGAGCAAATCGCCCACGCGATCCCCCTCGTCCGCACGCGCATCACCGTCCTCCTCGACGACCACGTCTTCTGGAAGCCGACCTTCCTCGCCTCGCTGCTCCTCCCCTTTGAGGATTCCGAGGTTGGCATCGTCGGCACCAACAAGGCCGTGCGTCGCATCCCAGGACTCGGTGTCTGGGGCCGCTTCTGGAACCACCTCGGCGCCGTGTACCTGATCCGCCACAACTTTGAGATCCGCTCGTCCAACGCCATCGACGGCGGCGTCTTCGTCGTGTCGGCCCGCACCTGCGCCCTGCGCACGCCCATCATGCAGGACCCTGCCTTCATCGCGGGCTACACCAACGAGAAGTTCCTCTTCGGCATGGTCGGTCCCTTGAATTCCTCAGACGACAACTTTTGCACGCGCTGGTGCGTCACGCACAACTGGAAGATCAAGATCCAGTACACCCCCGACGCGGAGATCGAAACCGTCGTGGGGGCCACCGCGCCTATCATGGGCAAGTTCCTCGGTCAGTGCCGGCGCTGGGCGCGGACCACGTGGCGGTCGAACTCCGCCAGTTTGTTCTCGGATCGCACCATCTGGGCCGTTCAGCCCTATTGCGTGTATGCCGTCTTTTTGACGAGCTTCACCAACTTTGCGCTGATCACCGACCCGGCGCTCGTCTATCTTCTTCGCTCTTCCGACTATTTCGGTTCCTCGTCCGTGGCCACCAAGGCGCTCGTGGCGTGGATCCTGTTCACCAAGATCATCAAGGTCGCTCCCTATTACTGGAAACACCCGCAGGACGTGTGGATGTTCCCTGGGTATCTGGCTTACGCCTATGCCCACAGCTTCATCAAATTCTGGGCGCTGGTGACGTTTTGGGACTGCAAGTGGAGCGGGAGGAACTTGGACGCTATCAAGGTAGATCCCACCAACTCTGATGAGACCCCTGTTGAGATTGAGGACAAGAACTAACGGGTTTGTAGGCACACAATCGCGTCAAGACTCGAATTCGGCCGGCGGAGGACAACATTGTCGCCAAGGTTGAAGAGACGATTCCTTCGCTCTGCCGGGTGATAGAGGCAGAGGCGGAGAAGCGCCAGATATTGGGGAATAGCTTCCTGCTTCCCTTGGATACTGTCGGCTGACAGACACGGGGAGGAAATCTGCGGGACAGATATCAGCATGACCAAGACCTAGCCAGATTGGCAGGCAATGAAATGAATAAAATACCGAGATTATTTCGACACTTGACCCTATCACATCAGTGAAAATGAGACATGCTTGAAGATGTTGAGACCAGCCGAGCCAGCGGTTGTTTCTGAAGTGGAAGTCAGCAGCTGATATAGTAAGGAGTAATCGGTGATGACACGTAATGTGGATGGACTTACCTGCACTATGCAGGACAACTCCGCGATGGCCTATAACCCTGAGGTCACCACCCCCTCAACAAGCCCCCCATCTACACCAACACAAATCTCGACCTTTCGGACTTCGGCTGCTCCACATCAACATCCATCAACCCATGCACATATGCCTCCCCCACAAACGAATACCTCTCCTCCAACCCACTGGCACCCCTCACCCATCCCTCCTGCCTGACCACATACAAGACCGCCCCTCCCGCAAATGCAACAATACAGTCCTCCTTTTCTGCATGCTCCGGCACGATACAGATATACCCATACTGTGTCACCGCCGGCCTTCGCCCCTTCAAGTACCTCTGCCGGTTGGTATGCCGTCCCCTTTCATCATACGTCTCTTTCGATCCTGTTCCATTGATGAAACCACGGATTGCGTCGGCGATCGGTAACATGGAAAGCTCTTCTAGCCCCTTTGGAGGTCTAACAAGTTCTACTGAGACCAAGTTGTCAACATCCAATGCCAAGGTTCGCAGGACGGCGAGGAGCATCGGTTCTTTTGTGGCAGGGTAGACATCTTGGGTCGTACAGAGCTCCTCTGCCCAACGAGTGATGGTCGAGATATTGGGGAGACTGTCATTGGGGGCTGCATCGCAGAGGGAGACGATCATGTCGTGGTATTTGCCATCGAGGTGGAGCTCGGCGCCTGTGGGGGCTCGGACAATCGAGGGGAGGGGCTTCCCTGGAGGGAACGGATATTCGGATGGCCATGGAGTGTATGCGGCGCAAGTTCTATCGGATGATGAGATGAAACTCCTCTGTGGCATGGTCAGATGCAATCCTGGACGTAGAGGATTGGACAATACTGGGAGAATGCCGACGTGGCCCATGAATGAAACTGACAAGGTCTGGGAAAGAACTTACGCCGACGGGTGTCAAACCAGGAACGTATTCTATCACCACTGGAAGTTGAAGAATATCCGTTTTCGTGTTGCACCAATCTGGCACCCACGACGGGTAGCCCGTTTGCGATATGCTCCGTACAGGCTGAACAGCCCCAAGGAAACCCAGACTACGAGATTCCTCCAGCATGTACTCAGCGACGTTAGTGAAGACATCAACTGTCGACAGGGAACAGTTGATGGCGAGAAGTGGATGTTGACGAAAAGGCACTTCCAGGAGTCCAAGCAACGCGAACACCTTATCCCGAGGGTCTGAAGCAAGTCGGGATCGCCATGTTATAAGTATCGCTTCCAAGGTCAGAGGATGTCGCTTGAACTCGTAGCCATGCAGTCGTTCGTAGAGTGTCAGCTCCCCTGGCGGCCGTTTGCGATGATACTCGGCCCGAAATGTCTCGGTCCTCATGACTACATCCATAGCATCGGACAGAAACTGGCTATCACTGGCGTCTATGACTAGCTTTGCCAAGAAGAGGGCTTCCTGTGGGAGATCTCAGCATGTGACTCCATACCTAATCAGGGGTTGAGCACTCGTTTTCAACCTCCAGATACAGCAGGACTGAGCAAAACAGGACAGGTTGAGACTCACGTAAAGGCACCGGGGCGTGAAGGTCGTATCACCGCACAAGAAGAGCCTATCCACATCCGGGCAGTACTCTTGGACTGTCCACACACGATGCCACCACTGACGAGTCTGAAAGAACTGGGCAAAGTCGACCCATGCATTTCGATCCACTAAACTGCCGTCCTGAGCAGTAACGCCAGCGCCGACCAGCCAGTTCCGAGAAGCCTTGCTCATGTCGTCCCAGGTCGGATAGCGAGAGCAGAACTCAAGCGAAAGGTCGTGCCATTCTTGCATCTTCTCGATGGTTGCTCGGCTCGTTGCATCGTGCTTTCCCAGCCAAATGACGATCAGCGATGCGTTCTCGTAGATGTTGCTCATCATCCTCAACTGAATGCTCTTTTCCGCATCATCGGCCTGGTTGATGCAAATGGCATCCACCCAGAACAAAGGAACGTTTGTCCATAAGTGGGTGATTGTCTCGATGAAGTCTGCCAGGTTGGCAGTCACCTGGACTTCCCTGCCGTCGATGAACACGGATCTGGTCGCGTTTTCGTCGTGGCCCGGATCGGCCAAGTCACTGCTCTGTGGCCTCCAGCGCCAAACATACGAAAGGGCGTGATATTCGGGCTGCTCAGAGATCGACACCTCTTTCAGTCGACAGTGGAGTTGGCTCCCGAGACGGGAGAATTGGACGAGGCGGACATGACCCTCCGCCTTCAACGGTTGGTACTTGGCGCCTTGCCCAGGTGGAAACGTCGTGTCGCGCATGGCGCTCTTCGAGCTCTTGGTGCCACAAGGAATGGTTTTCGTTGCAGTTGAGAAGTTGCTGTTTCGCTTGCCGGGTTTAGCGCCCTTCTCAGGCAGCCGCCTGAGTCTGCATGCAAGGTACTTGTGCCGCTCCTTCCCCCATAAATAGACCTGGGGTCCCTTTCCGCTCAGTCCAGTCAAAGTGCTGCCAATCAAATTCGTGCTTGACATTGGTGGGATCCACCACCACCCAACCCCCACGAATTTCTCACCACTCTCTTTCTCTCTCTCCACCAGGTCACATACTGACTAACAAGTGCGCTGCCTTCAAACCTCAGGCGTAGCGCTTGTCGCAAGCCCAAAAGGCGCCGTTGCGCAAGGCTATCATTATCAAGTACAACCAAGTTGGCGATTTTCTCTCTGCTACCACAGTGAGCGGCGCCAGCCTAGCGTCAACTACACACACAGCATGGCTCGCGAAGAACACCCATCCCTCTACCGGCAGTACGCCGTCCCCCATGGTACTCGTCAAACCCGCCTCCTTCACATCAAGCCAGCCGCCAGCCGCGATGCTCAGCTCCAAGCGTCCATGCGTATTTGCAAAATCGACAGTCCCGGAACGACTTACGAGACCCTATCGTATGTCTGGGGCGATCAGTCGATAAAGAAGCACTCCATCACCGTCGACGACACTCACACGTTCCCACTCACCGAAGGACTTGCGTCGGCACTTCGCTACCTTCGGAAACCTGACGGCGATCTCTGCATATGGATCGATGCCATCAGCATAAACCAGCAGGACAAGGAGGAGAAAGCTGACCAGGTCGCCATCATGGGCGACATCTACCGGGGCGCTACCCACGTCAACATATGGCTGCCAGGCCCGACAGTCCCGGCCGCCTCCCTGGAAACGACCGCCAGTCTGAAATCGGTATTCTCCTTCGTTGCATCCGATCACTTCCACGACATGCCCGGCTACTCCAAGGACCCAAAGACCGGACAGCTCGTCTTTGAAGAAACCGGCGAGTTCACGACAGCGTGGGAGGGCTTCCGGCTCGTAGCGGAAAGTCCCTGGTGGACGCGCGCCTGGACGGTCCAGGAGGCCATCCTGCCGCCTCAGTTGCACTTCCTGTACGGCACGGCGGAGCCATGCGACTTTGACATCATGGCCAAGGCCATGGACAACTACTGGCGGTTCGGGAAGCATTTGGATGCGTGCTGCACGGAAGCCATCTTGCTTTTTCCGCGAGACAAAATGGACACGCTGGGCACCATCCTCGACATGGTCGGTCACGTCGGGTCTCTCTTTCTCAGGAGAAGCTTAGGGCGAGGGCGAACCTTTGACGGCCGAGACAACTTCTATATGATCATGAGAGCCTTCGCCAGCCGGTCCTGTCTCGAGCCCCGCGATCGGCTCTACGCCCTCTGGAGCCAGACGGTGAACGACTCCTACCGAGTCCACAAGCTGAGCTATACCCGGCCCCTGAGGGAAGTGTACACCGAGGTCTTCAAGTGCATGATCCGCGAGGCGCAGGGCCACCCACCGCCTTACCCGGGAATCGACTTCCGCGTCTTCTTCGGGCCTGACTTTGGGCCAGGTGGGGACAGGCCATCCTGGGTTCCGAGTTTCGCCGGTGGCTGGCACATGGAGAGCGTGCAGGCAAACATCCGCCGACTCGGTGGCACCAGGACCTTCCGAGCGGCGGCGTGGAAGAAGTGCAAGCTCACATTCTCCGGGGACAACGAACTTCACCTCGACGGTAACTACGCGGACCGAATCGTGGCTGTCGGGCTACCCTTGACAACGAACGAGCTCCTCCATACCGGTTGCAAGGCCGTCTTCGACCAGTGGCGGGAGATGATACGGACGACAAAAACAGCTACCGGCCCCCGAGACAAGAAGCTGGCCTCGCTGCTCTGCGGCGGGATATACTTCGGACACCTACCGCGAAGAAAGAGACTAGCCAAAAACACCAGTTTCTTCATCCGGAAATCCGTTGAGACGCACTGGGGGAAGGTATGGGATGAGATTGGGCTGCAGATGATGGCCAACAATGAGCTCTGGCGCCGTGCGGTTCGAAAAGACTACATGCACGAGGACTTTCACGAGTTCTGGGCGGATGGCGATTTCAAGGTGATAGAGGACATTGCGTACTCGAGGACGCTTGCGACGGCGCTGTTAGACCGCGCCATGTTCGTGACGGAGGGGGGACGGATGGGGTTGTGTTGGCCACATGCCAAGGCGGGAGACGAGGTCTGGGTGCTGTACGGGTCCAAGATGCCGTTTGTGATGAGGCCGGATGGGGAGGCGTACAATATGGTTGGGGATTGTTATCTGCAGGGCGCGATGGACGGGGAATTTGCCCGGGGGAAGGGTATGCGGTTAGTTGTGAAGTAGAAGAAGAAGAAGAAGAAGAAGAAGAAGAAGGTGGTGATGATAATGATGATGATGATAATGAAGAAAAAGGAGAACACAAGGCTGCTGAAGTTGGAATACTTCTTGCATTGACTGCACATTGTGATTGTTTCGTTTCTCCAATTAGCAACCAGATCCAAGCAACGAGATCCAACTTTACAATCCCAGTGACCCCTTTACTCCGCCAAAATTTCTGCAGTTGGGTGCCGATGGTCCGTTCAGATCTCACGCCAGAACCCCAGGCCCAACAATCGCCAAAAACTCCTCGAGATCACCGAGGAATGCCTCAGGCTCCTCCATAGCAGCAAAGTGACCGCCCTATCGTTTTGTATCAGTACCCCCCTTCTTAGAGTTGAACGGGCGAAACTTACCAAAGTATGCTTATTGTAATAAACCAAATTGGGAAAATAATACTCTGCCCAAGACTGAGGCAGCGCCGCCAACTCATCCGGAAAGTTGGAATACCCAAACGGCTTCGTCAAGGAAATAACCGGTGGAGGAAGCGGTCCGCCGACGCTCTTGAAAAGACTCCGGTACGCCCACATGGACCGACCAAACGAGCCGGTGTACCAGTAGAACGACGCATGAGTGATGATTTTCTCGATCGACGGCGAGACGCGGTAGTCAGACCACTCGATCAACTTCTCGCCGATCCACGCCAGCATCGCCAGGGGGTTGGTGTTGACCACCAGCGAAATGGTCGACGGCCTCGTCGCGTGCTCGGACGCATACGCCTTCCCGGTCGTCCCCCACTCGTCAGCATACTTGAGATGCGCCTGCTCCTCCTCCGTGACCGTAAGATTTGTCAAAGCTGCCGCCTCCTCGATCTGATCGGCCGACAGGAACAACATGTTCAGATGAAAGGCGCGACACTCGTCGTACTCCCAGCACATGGTCTGCGCCAAGAAGCTCCCGACGTCTCCTCCCTCGGCCACGTACTTGGTAAACCCCAGCTCCTTCATCAATTCGTTGAGCGCCTCGCTTGCCCCCTCCATGGTCAGCTCGACCCCGCCGTCTGCATCGTCTTTCAACTCTCCCGTCCTCGTTGACAGCCCGTAGTCGGGAATACTCGGCACCACGAAGTGGTACGGGAGGGTCTCAGGCGTGTACTTTGCCGCCAGCAAGTCCAGCACGCCCGCAAACTCAAACCAACTTCCCGGCCAGCCGTGCATTAAGATGACGGGGAGTGCTGACTCGTTTTTGGAAAAGAGCGCGGCAAAGTGCAGGTTGAAGTCCTGCTGGTTCTCAGGCGACGTGGTCGTGACGTTGATTTGGAAATTGGGGAAGCTGTTGAGGTACGCTTCCGCGGCGGTCCACGAGTAGTTGGTGATCCATTCGGACTGGACGGATTCCAGCCAGGAGCGCGAGAGGCCAAAGGTGGCGGTTGCCGGGTTCGCGCGGGCGCCGTTGTAGTAGGTCGGGCGGTCGATAAGGGCCTGCGAGACGAGCGTGTTGACGGAGGTGATGGCGGCTTCGGGGACCGAGAGGGTGAAGGGGATAGGGCAGCCTGGGATGCCCGCGGGGAGTTGGCCGTAGGCGGAGGGCGGGGACATTGTTGGGTGTTGCTGTGATGAAGACTTGAAGATGAGGACTCGGGGGCTGTTGGGATGAGTTTCCTGCTCATGGTAAGAGGATTGATGCTGAGGCCTTTTATGTTCCTCTTCAGAATGGACTCAGGGAGCTGTCCATGACATCCTGCCTCTTACCCGCCGTCGGATAGGCACCTCCTTTGATGTGTGCCTACCCCTCATTCAAGTTCACTACGTGATATATGTGAGCTGCACTCTTTCTTCAAGATGCTCACTTCAAAACTTACAAAGAATACTCAGTGTATACCGAATAGGACCCATCCGCATACAAGCCAGGATTCGACAATCCCATCCCCCGCATTTGCCAGTCACCAACTGGACCCTCACCGGAAGCGGCGCGGGCCGCCGAGCTGCAAGAGGCCCGGAGCCATTGGCCAGCTGCAGGTGGGGGTCGCATGTGCCTTGCCCGAGTGGGTGGAGATGGCAGCATGCGAAATGCAAAATGCAGACCTTTGATGCGACATGTTGGTGAAGAGCATCTCCATTGGATGTGACGCGGATATCGGATACCCACTTTGGGTATACTGCTGCTGTCCTCTGATCACGCGCTGGTCGTGTTGATGATAGGCTGAGTGTCGAGCTGGGACGGCGAGATATGGGATGCATGTGGTCTGCAAGATAGGGCGTGTTGCTCATAGCGAGGAGGGGTATCATGCCGGCCCAATGCTGACTGAACTATTGTAATCCGAGGACGCTCGGAGATGACGGCGAAGGGACCAATCCGCGACGTGGCCGGGCGGTCGGTCTTCATCCGGGTACTTGAGTGTCTCTCCCCGATGCAAGAACAGACGAACAGAGACGAGCCTCCATAGAAAGCACCTTTACGCTATGCGGGCTAGGACCCGGACAAGAGTTGAAATCCTTGGAGAAGAATAGACCATGCTTCCTGATGAACGCAAGGTGTCTGCGGTGGTGGTGAGGGGTTGCATCGTTTAAAAAACCAGGATGGGTTCGAATATCTTCTTTTGATGAAAGACTCGGAGCTTGCAATGCTCTTGGCGAACTTCGTCGGTGTTATCGTGGCCGTTCTCGGCTTCTCGTCGCCACCTGCAGTGGATGAGCCCAGCAGGTGATAAGATAGGATGATAGAGTGTACCTCGCCATAATTGCCTGGATGATGTAGGCGTAGATCTGAAATTAGAAGTCAGCATTGAAAGCGGTGTTGATAGCAAGATGTTCTCTTACCCTTGAGGCATTGAGATCTATTAGCTGCTCCAAGTTGTCGACCCCCTGGGGACAACCTCTGCCGGTTATGCTGCTCTTGCCTTTGGACGATACTTCAGCACCAGCGCTTTCTCGCATCGGAATGCATCACGGACTGCCAGGATGAGCAGACAATAGAAGGCCGTCAATGCCTGTTGAACAAGAACAAAGAGGAAATGTGTGCTTGAGAGCTGAATGAGCAGGTTTCCCCGCATTGTCTTGATGGGTCGACTTTCGCAAGTCGGCCGCCACCTCCAATCTGGGCAGCTTGGCCATCGTGTTTTTTCAGTGTAGGTGTGAAAAACGTGTAGGCGATGGAATGCTAAAAATTCAGCCATTGGCCACCATAATGAATTCCAGCGCCAGCGATTCGTCGTTCTTTCCTCAATTCAGATTGCTCCCAGAACCTGAAGAATGTTCCTTCCTGGCGTAACGTCTCATAGACCCCGCCAACATGGTCGACTGATCTCCATCCAGGTTGGTTGATCTGATATCCAGTGCACCGGAGATCCACTGCAAACAGAATACCCCGTCGTTGAAACATCCAGTTCCGAGAACCAACATTTCGAGTATCAGCCAGGATGGCCGATCAAAACATGAAGTCTGAACAGCCCAACACCCAAAACAAACCACAAACAAACGCTCTCTCGTATCCCAATACCTCTCCAGACAATCACTTCAGGACGCGCAACTCTCCTACAAGCTCTGGCATGTGGCTGAGGCCGAGTGGTGGCCACGGCAGCAAGCTCAAACAGCGCAGCGGCAGCTGAAGCGTCGCGCCAAGACTCGTAACCCGCGACGTGAAACGATCAGCGCACTCCCGCTTCGCGTCCGGGGAAAAAAGCCGAAACGTCGTTTCGGTGCAGGGAGTTCGCCACTGTCGCATTCTGATGTGCCACAGGGGTCATGGCTCCAGACTCGGCTCGCTTTGAAACGCCCGCACGGCCGACCCGGCCCCCTGGAATCATTTGAGCTCCGCTTCAACCGGGCTGGATGAAATCATTTTGGTGTGAGTTCGCTCTCGCTTTTTTCAACTGCAATTGTGTTTTTTGCTGGCAATTATTTTCTTTTTGGTTTTGACGTCGACGGCCGGGTGCTGTGATGATCAATTGAGCTTCATTTTTTCTTTCACTCATCGTCGGCAGGTCCGCTTTTTCTGTTTCTCGCATTTTCTTCGCCCTGGACTGAGTTCAACACCAGGGGTTTTACCCCGTTTTTTTCGGCACAATGTTTCGCCCTGGAGGGAGGCATCTCAGGCGGAGGAGATATATCGATGAAGAGGCGCTTGCATTGCTTGCGCGGGATGATGAAAGCGGTGTGGAAAGCGGCAGCGAAGACGGGATCGAGTCGGATGTTGAAGAGCTCGAGGGGGAAGAGAAGGAGGAGAAGGACAAGGCGACAAAAGTCGCACCAGGAAGACCGACGGGACTTCCTCTTCCGCCGGGATTGAGACCTCCGATCGAGGGGGTGCTGCCCACCGGGGAGCCCATACCGCCAACTCCGGGATCACCTGCGGATGTGTCATCGGTGAGCTTCGAGTCAACACTGGGGGCAGCTCCATCTCCTTCTCCAGCTCCTCCGCAACCGCCGGCTCCCGGAATCATCCCGGTCGAGAATCCAAGCGCTCCCGCACTCCCGTCAGCATCTGGCGGACCATCTGCAGCGCCGAGTTCGACGACAACCACCACCGCCACCCGCGCCCCGAACCTGCCCATCACATTTCCCACCACGTTCCGAACATCCAGCATCCCCATTGCATCTTCCACCCTCTACAGCTCTGGTCTTCCCAGCTCGACCACCTCCGACATCCCCGTGGTTGACGAATCCCCCACTCCCAGCCCCTACCCGGGCCCTGGCTCCGACCCGAACCCGGCCGCCCAAGTCGACCCCCCCAAAGCAACTCTCAAACCCGGCGCCAAAGCCGGCATTGCGATGGGCACCATCGGTACGTCATCCCCCTCCCTTTTTGACCAGGTCCCAAACACTAACCAAACTAGCTGGGGTCGCCATGCTGGCCTCCTTGCTATTCTTCCTCTGGCGGAGATACCACCTCCGCAAGGCGCGGGATTCCCTGACGTTTTTTACGTCCCCGACTGCAGGGGCACCGGGACCGGAGGCTACTACCAGTCGCGTAGGTGACCCCCTAACCCGAACCGACTCTCAAATCCTCAACGATCTCCTCGCTACTGCGTACGCTCATCAAAACGGGCGTACCACACCCCCTGGTATCGCCTCGGAGAAAGCTCATCAAGTCCTCACGGTTCTGGATCGGGTCCCTCCGCCCGAAGGTGAGGATAACGTCCACGGGGCCAACGGGATTCCCAACGCCACCATCCGGTCGAGCATTGCGAGTTGGCTAAGACGGCATCACCCGCTCCAGCTAAACCCCATGGCAGATGGCGAAGACGCTCGGTCAAGAGAGGGCAGCATCAACAGCCCAAGCAGCCCCAGAAGCCCCGGTATCGGCGGAAGCGGAAGCATTCCCAAAAGCCCGGGTATTCCCAAGAGTCCGAGTCCCCTGAGCACCATGGCATCAACACCAGAGGACACACGCCCGCCACTGCAGCAACATCAAAAACCGCAGCAGCAGCAACAGCAAGGAAAATTCCTCTCCGTCTGGTCCGACACAAGCCGCGCAACGAGTGTGCCCTCGTCGGAAGGACTGGGTTCCGTCCTGGGGTACTATGGACAGGCACTGGGATCACCGACCGAGACGGCACCTAAGGAGGGGGATAGCTTGCCCGCGGTGGGGAAGAATAGATCGTCGTCTCCGGTTCTCGGGGTGAGGTAGTCAACAGCCGCATTAACTGGTTGGGATTGCCGATTCGACGTGGATGTATGAGGGATGTCCAGGTTTGGGAGAGTGCTCCATGCCACCGTGGCAATGGGACAGGGGCTTAATAGGGGTTGCATCTGGAGCTAAGATTGGATATTATGCGAGTCACGGTCATCAAATAGTTACACAAGTGCTCGGATACTAGTACACTACTGAGATATCCAAGCGCAAATCTCTTCCAACCAAAATAAAACAAAGCGCTTCGTCAAGCAAATGAGATGTATCCCGTCCTTGTCTCCATGCACGTTCTTGTCTCCGTAAAAGTGGGTTATTAGTCCTGGCTCTGGGGAGCTGGGGGGTATGTAGAAAAGATATCTTAGTTGCGATGATGAAAGACTTCTGAGATAAAAGATAAAAAATGGCTGCTGAGATGTGAACTAAACTCTAAAAACGCAACCAAACCTCGAAATAGGCATTCATTCAAGACTTTCAATCATCCAACAAAGCCTCATGAACACAACCCTTTCAACCCGGGCAAACAGCCCACTTACCAACCCAATAGTGATCGCCGACGAATCAGCCGACATGATGGATGCCCAGTCATATCATCTAAATCTCACCCCCTTACCTCAGCTCCCTACAACCCGAGAGGCATCTCCTCCTTCTCCCCCAGCCTCTCCATCCTCTCCTTCCTCCACCGCTCGCCATAAACCCACACCAGTCCCAACAACGGCGTCAGCATCGCCGAAATCACCGTAAAGATAAAGAAACTAATACCCGCTCCAATCGCATCAATCGCAAACTGCACCACCGCAATGCCAACCGCCCCGACGCTGCACCGAATGAGATTATTCACTGCCGTCGCACTTGCGCTCGCTCCAGGAAACAAATCAACAACCAACGCGCTGTTTTGGGTAAAAATGGCTGTTGCCGTAAAGGCAATCACCATCTGCAAGAAAAGGGGTAACGCCATGCCTGGCTTGGCAGCAAGGCGTGGGCTCTCAACGCTGAATCCGTAGCCGCCGACAGACAAGAGGAACAACACGACGAGATACCACGTGGAGCGTAACCGAGCTCGGGAAACAGGAAAGTCGGCGAACTTCTTCCGGTTCAACTCGACACCTTCGGGGATGCCCTTCGCCGCGCGATATTCGGACTCGACAACACGGTAGTCTCGGTCTAGGAGCTTGCCGGTGAGGTAGGATCCGGTGACGCAGGCGACGCCATTGGGGAGGAAGATGAGGCCTGTTTGGAGATTGGAAAGACCAAAGCGCGGCTGGAAGATTGCGGTTGTCGAAGACGTCACCATAGACCAGATAGTGTAGACAACCGCACCAAAGGTGAGAGTGCAGAAAACATCCTTTTCGAACAAAAACCGAAGGGGGACCACGATCGATGTGAGGGTAAATTTCGGCGGCGGCGTCGGAGCGGCATGGTGTTTCGAGTGCCAGTAGCGATGCGAAAGCGATCTCGAGATGAACGGCCGATCGAGTCCGCGAAGTGGTACCGAACCGTTACCAGCGATGCGGCGAAGTGTCTCGGGAAGAAAAAAGAGAATCAGGAGCAGCGCGGAGGAGCCAAGGATAAAAAGAAACCAGAAGATAGCCTGAAATCCAAAATATTCGGTGATGATGCCCCCGATGACCGGGCCAATGGACTGGCCGAGCATGCGTATCCCGCCGAAGCTGCCCATGAACCCGCCTCTCTCTTTTGAGGTTGTGATATCACCAATCACCCCAGCCCCTGGAACAGACGTTAGTGTGTTTGTAGTGTTTCGAGATCCCTGTGTGGACACCCACCGACTGAGATTGTTGCAGCACTACCAGCAGCTTGCAAAGCCCGAAACGCCATCAGGCTTGCAAAGTCCTTGCTCAATGCCAGGGATATATTCGCAACCAGATACACGGCAAACGTCCCAATGAATGTTATCCTCCTTCCCCGCGCATCGCTCAACGGACCCCAGAACGACGGCGCTATCCCTTGGACCACCATGTATACCGTCACCGTCAACGAGACGAGAGACAAGC
Source organism: Cercophora newfieldiana (assembly GCA_030512285.1). NCBI lineage: Eukaryota > Fungi > Ascomycota > Sordariomycetes > Sordariales > Lasiosphaeriaceae > Cercophora > Cercophora newfieldiana. Next base: position 9,346,581 of record JAULSV010000001.1, read on the forward strand.
TCGAGCCGGTTCCCTACAGAAGAAGTTAGCTATACCGCGCTGGTATCCCATGGTAGGTCGAGACCAACATCAGCAATCGCCCCGAGCGCGGGAAAGTATATGTTGCTGGATAAGGGCGAGAAAAGGCCCGCCAAGGACACAATGAGCACCAGCTGCCACTTTTTCCTCCTCGTGAAGACATGATATGGCTCTTCCTTTGCGTCGCTGTCCTCAATCTGGCCCGCCTCGACATCCGTCTTCTCCTCGCAATTTTGTGCAGTCGATTCGGAATCCTCGATGTCTGCTCCCGTCGAGCGGCGGCGCTTATGGCAGTATGGGTCGTGATCGAGTGTCGTGTTATCCGATTCCGTCGAGTGATGGCGTTTGTGGCAGTACGACTCGGGCTGTGCTGCTCCATCTGTGTGGTGTTTCGAGGGGGGATTGGTCGTGAGTCTTGATTCCAGCTCCGAGATCATGGCAATATACCGAGCGCCATCTTCGGAGTCGGCGATATCCAGACTCCTCGGTCGTCGATCAACAGCAGGCGTTGCCATTCTCGGTGCGCCGTCCGAACGCAGGATCACCAAGGCCAGATGATCGAATATCGAACGTGAAACGAGAGAATCGGTGCAAGACTATCACTGTGATCAACATATCAGCATTTGTTCAGTCCAATGTGGCGCAACATCTGTTATATCCTCCCCCCTGCCCCTGAATTCCCAGCGCGCCCAATCCTCGCCAGTGGAGATGGAGAATGGGGATACGCACTTACACGCGACACGGCGTCGCTTCGGAGTCGGATGGAAACTGGCATGGACCAAAACACCGGGCTTGCCATCGACGGGATGAGCTACGGCCGAGAACGGTCCAGAGCTTGGTCAGAATCCCAAAGGAAGGGGTCGGTCCCACGCGCGTGGGTGGCAACGCCGACGAACGACCGAGTTTGCGATTCGGCGCCGTCAAGGGGCGGCAGAATCAGACGACGCCATCTTTGGCACAACGAAACAGGGAACGCATCCATGGCGCAATCGTGCAGCGAGGCCGACGCGTTTGTGACGATGTCGTTCTCCGATTTTTGGCTGGCGGCATGCGAGAGCAAGACGTTGGCGAGTTGCGTTGCTGAGGGAGCTGACAGCGGGATAATCTGACAGGTGGATTCCATCAAACGGCGGCGGGATTAGCTCGAAATGATGTGAATGCGCCCAAGGGAAAACCTTATCTTGCGGCGAGGGAACCGTTCCTTCCTCGCTTTCGTGCGAGAGCAGAGACCAACACCACAGGAGAAACGGCCACCAAGGCCCGCGACAAGGGCTGAAGCAACAGATTCCATGGTGAAAGCTTGCTTATCTCCGTGCCAAACTTATCTCCTGTCTTTCCACTCGAGAAGCGTATCCTCGTCACGCTCTCCCCAGTCGAATAAATCCCCCAAGGTACCTCGTACGTCACTCAACGCACCCGAAACCCCCCCAACCATGCGCGCTCGCAGGACCAAACGCAAGCGGCTGCATACAAACATGCCACCATCCAACGGCTCTGAGTCAGCGGCAACCTAGCCTTGACCCAAACTCTATCCTCCCGCTGCGTAGCTGCGTCCAGCTGTGGCGAACCAGGGGTCCTTGGTTTGGAGTTCCAGGGCTTTCGAACGAGATTTCCGATGCTATTGGGTGGCATGTTCGTTCCAAGACGTGGGAAAGCTAGGGCGGCGTTTGGTTCGCCGGTATCAGGTCCGTTACTGTAAGTACTGAGCCTGCAATCAGAAAGACTTCCTCTGTAACCTGCATTACTGGATTTTAAATCCGAGTAATGCACGTTACGGGAATCTGATGTTCTAATTAGTCAACTGTACGATATTTTACAGTTTGAAGCCATTCCCTACCGGCGTGGAGATGCAGAAGTCACGCATATTACACTGCAACGTACTGAGCCTGTCTTGCAGTAGAAAGTTACATACCGGACATCATACCGGCGAACCAAACGTCCCCTAGATCAGTACCAAAACCCTTTGCTATTCGAGTGCCACTGCCCTTTTGCTCGGTGAGCTGTGTGTTGTCGTACTGTGAGGTTTGATCGCCTGGGGTCGGCTCAGGGCCCGTCTGCGGGCTGACGACCAGTCGTTACTTGAAGGAAACCTTCCGCACCGTTGGGACCACCACACACGCGCAGAAGGTCAAGTGAAGGAAGGTTTTCCCAACGCTTTTCTAGCTCAGACAGCTCCGATCTGGACATGGATGATGCAGCTCTCAAAATCTACCATCACCCAAAGCCCGTGTCTTGGCCAACCCCCTCTCCCTTGAGCCGCCAGAGTACTAGATTCCATGTCAGCCTGCCACACGAGAAAATCACCATACAGCCCAAAATGCTTCGCCAGAATTATATTTCCGCTATCACCAGGAAACAGGACGCTGCCAAGCCCCATTCCTGAACCGGTGCTGTGTCTATGGTATCTCTTACCCCCTAAGCCATGCCAAATTTGCTTCCGGGATCCTTCCTATTCTAAACTCTGTGCCAGTGTGCGCCTCAAATGCTGACTTCAAGACACAAAGAAAAAGGGAGAGCTCTCGCCTCGTCAGAGTCTCTCGCTGGAACGAGCAGCGAGTGACCGCCACCATCGCCGACGGGTCAGCCGCCCTACCTCATAGGCGACTGCATCTTGTCCTGCAATCTCCTAAGTCGCATCATGACGTTGGTGAACTGTTTCGCCTTTGGGTCGTACCACCCAAATACATCGACGACGACCCAGCACTTGGTGCTATCCAGCTCGACGAGACCGGAGAACGCGACGCTTCCACGGGGCGGCTCCGGGTGGATAGGCGTCCACGTCTTGCCAAACTGCTTCATAAACACCTTCCAGGGGCTGAAGCCAGTGCTAACGGCGGACTTGACCTTGTCCTCGCCCCAGAACCTATCCCCCGCCGGCTGCGCATTTTCAGTGCTGGTCGGGGTCTTGTCCGAGGCGGGGGCTGGGGTCTTGCCCCTGGGTGGCTCTGGGGCGTCTAGCGTCATGGAGCTGGGGTCGCGTACCTCTCCAGGGTTTCGTGTAGAGTTCCGCCGCATTCTATCCAGGGCCTTCTGTATCTGGGGGTTGTGGGAGCTCGGAAGAGGGCCGGGACTGCTCGCGTTTGTGCTACTGGGCGGCGCCTCGGGGCTGGCTGTTGAGATGCCAAAGTATCTCGCGATCTCGGCCGTTTTGTGCCCCACAATCGCCGTACCGAGTGCCCAGAAGGAGGAGGCCATCGGAGTTGGCCACAGAACTCGGTCTAGCAACTTGGCGGTGAACGAGTCGACTGGTTGCTTGGTCCACTCGATATACTCATCGGTGAACTTCAGTCTGCGGTTCCATGTCAGCACCAGCATCAGGGCCCCACGGGTAGAGCAGTGAAACCCACCCAGATGCCTCGTATTCCGGCGGCGCAACGTAGGGGTAGTCCACGTCCATCCAGTATCTCCTGATCTGTATTTCCTTTCCAGTGCGCATCGTCAACACAGGGTTCTTCCTCGCCGCCTGGAGAACGCTGTTCGCGAGGTTTTCTAATGGCCGTCAGCGTTCGTGCGAAAGAGAGACGAAGAATGAAGGCCCACGCTTGAGTTTCGTCTGCAGGTCCTTGTCCTTTGCTATGCGAACGAACTCCTGCCATTCGGGGTCCGTTCCTCTGTAGGGCTGTGGATCAAGCCTCCTCGTCGTCAGTGGGAACGGGATGAAGACATCGTCGAGGAACTCTTGTTCAATGATGAACGAGCCGATTATGTAGATCGAGACTCCGGCGAGGAGATAGCGGCTGTCGTAGCAGAGAGGTTAGCGAGATGCCCCAAAGAGATGCAAAGCAGATGGATTGAAGGGGCGAGCGCCGACGCACTTGATCCTCCCTCCGACAGTCTGCCGTCGCTGTTTGAGCCTGACGCTTTGTATGACGACGGTCTGCCCGTCTGGGAGCTGGAGGCTGGCTTGTTGGTGCTTGGGCAGCTGTCTCAACATCCTCGGGGAGTTGAGCACCCATCGCAAGGGTCGCATCAGGCGCGGCATGCTGGCGGTGCCGCAATCGCGGCGAAATGGCGCGCCAGGTGGCGGCCGAGGGAAAACGGCGGTTCACGGATCGAAGAGTCGATTGCTTTCTTCGGGTATCTGTGGGCTGTGGGTAGCAAAAATGTGGCAGCGGGGGATGGCGAGTCCGCGGTCGCAAGTCGAGGTAATCTAATCGGCGTCCATGACAACCTGATTTCTCCAACTGCAAAGGGCCAGCCAGGCGTGCCAGGGTCGCCAGTCAGTCAGTGCCGGGGATGTGGGGCACAGTGCGAGGTGCAGATCAACTCTGGGGCAGCTTGCATGAAGGTGGAGCCTTCAGCTCGGCCAGCGGCCATATCACGTGACATCGACTTACACGACGACCAGCGCCTTCCCCCGGAGTATGAAATCAACCAACCAGGCACCAACACGCTGGGGCTTGGACAATTTAGTAATAACGGTGCATGGGAGTAGCGCGCATTCAGGAGAGAGGGGTTCCGAGCTCCACCCTGAAAATCCGTGTTTGGCTGTGCGACGCAGTTGAGCATGCCTTCATCCACAAACAATTGCAACGCCCTGCAAACTGACGTGGGGAATGGATGTCAACTCAGAATCATTGAAGAGCTGTCCATGGCAATATCATGGCTATCAGGGGAGTCATCGCGGAAAAAATCCAATAGGACTGTTCATGTTCATAGCTCCGAAGGCCGCTGATGCACGATGAGATGGTCAAGATGGTTTGCAGTCCAACTGAGACCTTTCAGCACGCGGTCGAGGCTCTTCCAAATGCCGCCATGTTTCTATACAGTGATATCGAGGCGTTTCGTGACGCAGTTGAAGGTAACTCGGATTTTGTCGGCCTGGAGCGTGCGGCACAAGATGTGCGTTCACAGCTGCCCCTCCGAACTTTGCTTCTTGCGCCGCTACCCGGGCATCAACCTAGGTTCACCTGCAAAACCTTGACAGTTTCTCTATTTAGCCACCTGGCCGTCTTCGTTGATTTAAGGCCAAGTCTTGTTCTCTCTCCCAACATCTTCCCACCCCACCGCTTCATTTTTCCCACCGCCTTTCCATGCCGACCCATCACCTCACCCAAAATGCGCTGGGAGCGCACCCCATCCAAGTTCAAAACCGGCCACTGGAGAGAATTGTGGGATAGCAATATTCCTGATCTCGACACGCTGAAATGTCAGGCCCGCAGCGCAGCATTCGTCACGATTGACATTCATGGCACACGGAACTGCCCTATCGAGTTTGGCCTCACCTGCTTCCAAATCCGCTCCGAGGCGCAGACAACGCTCGACAAAATCGAAGCTCCTCGAACGCTTGCCGACATCGCTGCAACAAACCGGTTCCAGACCCGCTGCTTTCGTGTCGAGGGAAAGGAGCTTAGCTCACGCCACCGCGAGAAGTCATTTTTTGAGTTCTGCGATACTCAGGTTGTGCCTGCCGACAAGATCGAGGAGGCGTTGGCGCTCTCTTTGGAGTCGTCCAAGGCGGCAGCAACCCCGAATTTGATCCTCGTCGGCTTTGGAATGGCCGAGGTGATGAAGTATATCTCGCAGCATTCTGGGCTCGCACAACACTTTTCCTTCTGGGTCGATGCTCAAGAGCTTGTCACCGACATGACTAAGGTTGCAACGCCTGGAGTAGCCGATACGCTCATTGCCCTCGGCTTTGGAGGCGACAAGAAAGCAGTTATTCCCGTCGACCTGGGGCGTCGCGCCGGCAACCACTCCGTCAGAGTAGCAGCTATCCTCCTCAGCATCGCAACTCGCTCGCAAGACATGCCACTCAAGATAACACAACCTGCATATCAGGCACGGCGCAAAAAGTACCTCCGCATGCAGAAGTTGATCAACCAGCAACCTACTTGGCAGAGCCGCCGGCGCAAACGGAGAAACGGTCCCCAGTTTGTGGCGGACGTCGTCCTGAGCGGCGGTGAGCCGCTGAATCTGAGCGCAGCATCCTTGCTGAATCTTTTCTCTGAATATTCCCCGCTGGACGCAGGAACCAGCAAATCGGGCAAAATCGGGTGGATCAGTTTGCCCAGTTCGGAAACTCTTGTCAATTTCATTCAGCAGGTGAACGGCACAGAAGCTCTAGATGGCAGGGTCTGGACAGCCGTCGCAGACTACGACCCCCGTGTTTTTGAAGCCTATGCGGAGAAGATCATGGAGGAGAAGAAAGAGAAGCACAATCCGCAGCTCACCGAGAAAAAGCTGAGAGAGAGGGAGGCGCAGAAAGTATACAAGGAGACATTTGATTGGGATGAGACGTTGGTGGGGCCCAACCCTGAAGAATTGGCTGGCCTGTTGATCTAGGAGCACGACAATGCCGGAGTTGTCGAATCTGTGGATGTGGACCGTGACCTACAGGCGGAGATCGAGAAGGCGAAGTAGAGCTTCAGCCCCGAGTCCGACCCGTTTGTGTCGACCAAAGATTTGCACGTCGAGAGCCTTGACGTGTCGATGTCTATTCTGGAGTCGGGCGCCAGATCTTGACACGCGTCACCTTCATCTTGGAAGGCGTCTCCCGTCTCTCAGAATGTTTTGGTGTTGAGCGCGTCTCCGTTCAAGCGGAAAATCTCGGCCGGCCACGACTTTGACGGCTCACCTACCAAGCGACCGCGTGAGGGCCTGGCTATGCAAGAGGCCGCGGATGCCGAATTTCTCGCCGCTATGGAAGTGGCACGCCGGGAGCGAAGGAAGATGATCGAGGGCAAGCGGAGACACGGTCGTGGTTGGTCAACGAGTTCAGTGGGCTGGTGAAGGCGCATGGTACATTCGGTAGTTAAACCTATCGCGGTTTGTTTTTTTCTTTCTTTGGGGCCCAAAGCATTCATAGCATAGGGTTCTAGAGCTAGTTACTAGTACGGTAGCTCGACCAGAAGATCATTGGGATTGTTCGTCATGCAACCGTGCCAGAATTATTAGTGTGCACTGTGTGGATGTGACGCCCGGACCACCTGCAGGAAATGGCAGACTGCCTACGCAACTCCATCACTGACCTCCACAGCCCAGATCAAAAGTCGCGGTTCAAACCCATCCAACCACGTCGGCAAATCCCACGGCTAGCTCAATTGAAGAATTGTCGGCAACCAGCGAGATGAAGCTATTTACCCCCGTCGCGATCGCGGCCCTATACGGGCTCGCGGAGGCGGCCAAGCAGGGCGCTGATGTCTTCATCTTCGGGTCGTCCCAGCAGAGCTCGACCGAGAACCCACGATTGCCCAGAGAAGTCGCCCGCCACATCATCATGCAAAGGGTATGCTCTCAGCTCGCGCCGTCAGTCAAAAGCCTTCTGCGCGCTTGCTTGCTAACAGCCCTTGCAGACATCGCGATCGCGCTACGGAAGCAACCTGCGTGACCTGCCGAAATCCATGGATGCCGAATCCGCCGTCGAGTACATTGCGCGATATGGCAAGAGTCCGGCACCTCTCTTCGCCCACTCCGACGCCATCGATGCCTCGCAGCTGGTCGTCATCCTCGAGGGTGTCGACAACAAGGCGGTCGGTCAGATCAAGGAGGCGTTCACAAACGCAGGCCAGGACGTCGCCTTTGCCATCTCCGACCCGCCATCCGCGACAGCCAACAGCCGCTTGATGACGCAGTTCCAAAACATGGGCATTGCCTCGCAGCAACAATGTGACTTTGCGTCCGCCATCAACCCATTCGACAACAACTGCTGGACCGGGGCCTCGTCGGTGGTCAGATACGATGTTTCCAAGGTATACGCGCCTCTTCCCAGCCCTTTTCCCCTCCCCATCTAACTAACTCCTTCTCAGTCGCCCGCAACCCTCGAGACGATCCTCACCAACGTCCCACGTCTCGCCAAGTTCGCCGCCGCCGGTGACCTCGAAGCCCTCGTCGTTGTCCTCCCTGAGTCCTCCCGCTACTCCGCCCTCTCCCACTGGAGCGCCGCCGCGGCCACCCTCCACTCGCAACGCTCCGCCGAGACCGAAACAGTCTTTACCTCTTCAAACGTCCTCTCCTCGAACGCCAAGACACCCGCTCCCTCATCCTCCAAGAAGACAAAGCCTAAGACCAAAATCCCGCAGTGCTTCGCCTCCTTCAACACGTGCATGACGCAGACGGGCAACTGCTCTTCCCACGGGGACTGCATCAACAAGTACAGCGAAGGCGACAAGTCGAGCTGCTTCACGTGCAGCTGCAAGGCTACGATCCTCAAAGCTGGCGAGGGCCCTGAGCACAAGGGGCGTCAGACACAGCACTGGGGCGGGAACATGTGTCAGAAGGAGGACATCAGCACGCAGTTTTGGCTGATTGCGGGATTCACCATCACCATCATTGGTGCGGTGGGCTTCGCGATCGGTTTGCTTTTCAGCGTCGGTGAGGAGAAGCTGCCGGGTGTCATCGGGGCGGGCGTGAGCCGCTCAAAGTGAGATGAGAACAAGCAGTCGATGCGAGGGGGGAGGCCCTGGTATGAGGGGTTTTAATGAGCGGTAGTCTATAGACGAGCTGTGATATATATGTATTCAGAACGAATGACGAGATGAACACGGCGGAGGTCAGAGTTGGGGCCGGACGCCGGCCGTGTATGTATCATATCGGGTTGTATTGCTCGCGGCGTCGGCATGGGCGGAGACACCTTTCCCTGAAGTGAAACGGGATTACTTTATTGCTAGAAGGTCGGACCGACGGAGCTGGGCTGCATCCAGCACGAGGGAATGGAATTATCTTATCATTCAGGTGCTGGGCACAATTGGAGGATGCTCTGAGGCAGTTGGTTTTTGCACGGTGAACTGGGTATCATTACATTCTTCTCAAACGCTCGACCCGACGGAACAGGTACTGTCTGAGTACCTATCATGCCATCTCCTCCGCATCAGGTCTTTTGGTCGGCGTACCGAAGCTCTCTAGGCCTCGCTCGACAGGAACATCGCCCCCAATCCCGATTCCTGGCGGGAGGGGCCTCAGGGGTGACTGCGTAATTGCCAACTTTGCCACATCGCCTGCAACGGCAGCGCTCCCCACCAGAGCCTGGTACTTGGCTCCGGCCTGGTTGAGAACCTCCTGGACCTCCTTCTCCCTTGATGATATCTCCTCCTTTTCCTTTTCCAGGTCTGCTATCCTCTTTCTCTTCTGCGTCACCTCGTCTTGTAGCCCCTGGACGAGACTTTGCATGCGTTGTATCACCTCGTTCACGTCCGGCAGCGGCTTCATCCGCGGAATGACGGAGGCTCCGCCGTCTTCCATGTCCGCGTCTTCGTCGTCCGGCCGGTGTAGACCGTCCATTCCCGCTCGTCGCTGTGCTGCCTCGTACGCCGCCCGTCGCTCTGCTTCGCTGTCGTCGCTCTCGGCGTCCGAGTTATCCTCTGCGGCTTTGATGAGGTCTGCCATTTCTTGCCGGTGGCGGCGCTCGGCTTCGCGTTCTGCCTTGCGGCCGAGGGCGAGCCCGCCATCGGAGACGAACTCGTCGTAGCCTTCGCCGAGGTCTTCGTCTTCGGCGATGAGGCGGGACTCGGTTTTCTTCTTTTTGAAGTCGAGGGTGATGCGGTTGGATCTGGGCTCGGCGGCGTCTTCGTCGGAGGCGTCGAGGGAGAGGAAGTCGGATTGATGTGCTAGCCGCGCGCGGCGTTCTTTTCGCTCGCGGATCTCGGTTTCGGTGAGGACGTTTGCGACGGCGGGCGCGGAGGTGTTGGTGAGGGCTTGGGAGGAGGGGGAACGGCGGTCAAGGTCGGAGGACTGGACGATGAGTGCGCCTTCGAGCTCCGAGGGGTCGAGGTCCATGGCGTCGCCATCTTCGGCATCGAGGGAGGATACTTTCTGGGGGGTGTTGGGCGTGGAGCTCTGGAGCTCTTCGAGGTATTCTTTGCTGTAGCGCGGGCGGTCTTCCTCGCTGCCAAATCGGGTTGGGAGGTTGTGCAGGTTCTGGAAGGATGCGGATTTCCGGAGCGCGTTGTTTTGGAGGGCGCGCTGCCCGAGGGTCTTCTTGGGGGTAATAAATTCCGACGGGGTACTGGCATCATCGCGCGCGGCGGAGTCGTCGGGGCCAAACGAGAGTCGGGCTGTTGAGTGGCGCTTCTTTTGTTTTGTTGAGCTGGATCGGCTGAGCGCCGGACGGATCACCACAGGGCCGGATGCTTCGTCGTCTCCGTCGCCGGCAGATGCCGTCCCCACGTCTTTGCCCAGCGATGCGCCGCCGTCTCCGGCTCGGATGGAATCATCATCGTTGAAGTTGATGCTTTTTCGGAGGGACGAGGACTTGGCGGGTTTGCTTCGCCCAAACTTGATGGGACCTTGGGGGATCGGGACTATCGGCAGCGCATCAGCTTGCTTGCTCTTTGTGTCTGTATCAGCACAGGCGCCGAGGAATGCCATCGCGATCAACTCACCCTCTTTCTTGCTTTCCTCCGCTGTCAAGGGCGTTCCCATTTCCGTGTCTTCATCGTCAAGCGTTTGGATGATGCGCGCTTTGCGCTTTGGAGCAAACGAGCTCATGGTAGCCAGTGCAATGAAATTGATGATACAGGCAGACAAGCAGTCGTCAATCAGATGTAGCAGGAGATTGGCTGACTGTTTGCAGCGCGCGCGAAAGTGACGCCGTAACAAATCGCGAAATTTCCCTGCCTCGAGAGCGCCATGCAGGAACATCGCGATCCCTTATCTTATCGGGGCTCCACACGTGACGCCACCCTTGTCGAGCCACTGAGCCCCCACCCGAAATTTCACCTGGTGGTCGCGAGCCGCGACAGCTGCTGCTCCGCGCTGCAACCTGCACCAAAATCCCCAGCAGCGCTTCCAAACAGTCACGATGGCGCCCGCACAACCAGAGCTCAAGAAAGTGAGTGCAATCCCGCAGGAAACTGTTCTGCTTACCGCAGGTGTCACTGGCTACCAAAATGGAGGCCATCCCAGCCCGCGTTTCCCCTGCATACCCCACGGCACATTGCTAACCTTGTGTGTCGCAGTATCTTGACAAGCGACTGTTTGTCCAGCTCAATGGCAGCCGAAAGGTCATCGGTGTGCTCCGCGGATACGATGTGCGTTCCTTGGATCACCCTCGGGTTTCTTCGCTGACGTAGGAACAATAGGTGTTTCTGAACATCGTGCTAGACGACGCGGTCGAGGAGAAGGATGGCGGCGAGAAGGTCAAGCTCGGCATGGTGGTATGTTGACGCTCGCCCTACAATTCCAGTGGAAAAACGCTGACGGTTCTAGGTGATCCGCGGTAACTCGGTGGTCATGCTCGAAGCACTGGAGCGAATCGGCGGCGACGACAGGCGCGGGTAACCGGCGACACGCAACAAGGAACAAGCAGCTGGGAGAGGCCTTGGAGGCCCAGAAATGTTTATGGAATTTTTTTACTGTCCGAATATGATGGGAAATGGACGGGTTGGCTGGTACGGCGTTTGATCCCAAGCAAGCACTTTGGTTGTTGAGAAAAACGACAGGGCGGAACAGAGCGGTGGGCGACAATGATACCCGAATGATCAGACGCTATCTCTTGTCCAGCCAGGACTGCTCATCGTAGCCGTCCATCATGCGCCCTCCATACGACTGCACCCAGGCTTTGATGCCGCCCGCCATGACCAGCGACTCGATGTCGCCGCCGACCTCCTTGACGTAGTCCTGCAACCACGCGGCGCATCTGGGACCTCGGCCGTTCGACTGGCCTTCGTCACGTCAGAACAAGCTCAACCCCCCGTCCAGACAATTCAAGACCCCCAGCTAGGCACTCACCGCAATAGAAGATAACCCTTTTGATCCCCGCTTGCATGCACAGCTCGTACAGGCTCTTCCTCGTGGGGTAGAAACTGTGTGCTGGCAAGTTGATCGACGAAGCTACCGTACCCCCCGTGCAGTCTGTCCGCCGCACATCCACCAGCAGGAAGTCCTTTTGGTGGCTGCCTCCGAGGCGCTGATGCTCTTCCAGGAGGTTGAACACTTCCTCGGGCGTGATCCTAGTGGGATCTGATTTTGGTTCTGGGAAGGCTGTCCACCAGGGAGTTCCGTCTTCGCGGGTTGCCATGTGGAGGCAGTTTTCATGGACGTGGATCCCCATGGCCGTGGGAAGTGTTGTGTTTTGTTGCCGTTGTTTGTATGTGCTCAACTCCTACGCCAAGACTCAGGGGTAAGTTGGGTTGTCGGGGGCGCTCGCCTCGACGAAAACTTTCTGCCGTTGAGCCTCAGCAGTGTGGTTTCTTGAGTATGCTCTCTTTCGTTGCGGCCTGCGCTGGAACTTTGTAGTTCTTGTCATGGACATCGGGTCGTTATCTTATTCGGCTGTCACAAATATGAGGGTGGGACGCTGGGTTCATCCCGAGTGGACAGATTTGCTATCGAGGAGTCGGGTATTAACCGCCACTGCTATAGAGCTAGGGTCGCCATTCATCATTTGTGATTTACCCGATGGGTAGCACTGCAGCCCCTGAACAGGCCACCAGTGGAGAGCGTGCAGCGACGGTGGTGAATGGCTCCAGGGATGCAGCTGTCACCGGGTGTGGGCTTTCCAGTCACTATGCTTCATCACGTTGCACACGGTCAGGGCTGGACACAAGCTGCGAGACGCAATTGATGATGACTCAAAGGGATCAACAGCCAAGACGTAATATGAGATGCATGGAGTTGAGAGATGAAGGCGGAAAGCAAGACGCTTCGCTCTAAATTGGAACGCAAGGGCCGAGGCAACGTCATAGATACCCTATCATGGCCAGCTGCCTTCATCCACGGTTAGGTAGTCAACCGATACACCCTCCTCATCGGCCAGCATCTTCAACATATTCCAGAATGTTAAGACAGATGGCTTTGTCCATGATAACTCATTCATCCTCGTAATACTCCTCGAGTTCTTCTTGGTACTCTTCCCGTGCCTCCTCAAGCTCCTCCTGGTCGCTGCTGCTCGCGCTTGACGAGGCCGCGTCCTCCTGTGCCTGTTCATACGCCTCGCGTGCTGAGTGAAGCGACGAGTTGTCCGAATCGTACTGGGGCGCGGGTTCGGCTGGGGGATAGTACTGCGCCGGAGGGGGCGCCGACTGGTAATACCCGCCGCCGCCGCCGCCGTGATGTCCATGATGGCCGTCATCTGAGTCCGAATCGTCTGTGGAAGTCAGCATGTTGTTGTGTCTTGTCGCGGCGGATAGACGACTTACGCAAAGCGCTCGCAATGACAGCACCGCCAACGGCACCCACGGCCAGGCCACCCGCAGCAGCCATCATAGCCCCACCGTGGCCGCTCTTCTTCTCCTTCTTGTGGTCGCCGTGGCTGCCGTGGTCTCCGCCGTAGCCACCGTGGCTACCGCCATGGCTGCTACCGTGGTGGTCGCCTCCATAGCCGCCATAGCCACCACCATGACTGCCTCCGTATCCGGAAGAGCCGTGGCTGCGCGTGTCACTCCCGCTGCCGTGGGAGTTTTCGAACCCGGGGGCTTCCCATTGCGATCTACCGGACGATTGCTCCACGTAGTACCAGCGCTGGTATTGGTCGTCCCATCGCGGGATCCAGCCCTGCGGGAGGGGCGGCTTGCCTGGCGGGGGCTGATAAGCCGGGCCAGAGGACTGCTGCGGGGGAGGGGCCGAGTAGCCCTGATAGGGATTCGGCTGGGGGCTGTGGCCGCCGCCGTATTGACCCTGAGGGGGATACTGCTGAGGAGGGTATTGTTGAGGGGGGTAGTCTGGTAGGCGTCAGTTCGAAGCTCCAAGGTGGTGGTGGTGGTGGTGGTGGTGGTCAGATTGTGCTGGAATGAGGGGTCGAGCGATCGTGGTGGGGTAGGGGTCCAAGTACGTACCTCGTTGCGGCGGTGGCTGCTGCTGCTGCTGCTGCTGCGGCTTGTCTTTGCTGTCAGAGCCGAAGCCCAGACGGTCAAAGTCGTCGGCGAGCTTCTTGAAGAAAGACATATTGGCGACCGGGTCTCTGATCTGGAAGAAATCGGGAGCTCGGGGTGTTTTCGAAGACGGAGGGGGTTGTCTTTGTTGTTTGCGCCGAAGGTCAGGACCCTGTCGACAGCTGAGCTACCGCCTGCGAGATATTATTCCCACACATCCACCGAGGCCTCCGCCGCGTGGGATTGGGCCCCATTTGCCGTTCCATCCGGGGTCCGTACCGCACGGCGGTAGCTCCCGATTCACCTCCTTGGCGTCTGATAACAAGGCGCTCGGCGCCACACGACGAACTGTTCACTCACCCGTTGTCTCGTCAGCTCTCTAGCGCCTTCGCAGCGATTCCAAGCTGGGCTGAATCTGCGGGATCCGGGCTGGCGTGATTGGGCTAGATTGGGCTGCATGGTGGAGTGTAGCGGGGGAAAGTTGGTAGTTACCCCGCCCCCGCTTCGCGCCTGCCCCTGACCACGCAAAGGAATTGAGGCAACCAACGCGAGTCGCGACAACAGCTCGTCATTTTGTTTCCCTTCCCTAACGGCCTTTGCTTCTTGAGCTCTTTCGCTTTGTTCCAACACATCTACCACTTTTGAAGCTATCGCGCCGCCATGTCTTACGGAGGTTATCCAGGCCAAGGACAGTACGGTTCGGGCGCCCCGCCCCCGCAACAGTACGGTCAGCAGCCACCGTACGGCCAGTACCCGCCGCCCAACCAAGGGTACGGCCAGCCTCAATACCCTCCTCCCCAGCAGGGTGGCTACCCTCCTCAGGGCTACGGGGGATATCAACAACCTCCGCCGCAGCAGCATTACCCTCCCCAGGGCGGCTACCAGCAGCAACAGCACTACCCGCCGCCGCAGCAGCAGTACCACCCTCCTCCGCACCCCCCGCCGCAGGGCTACGACAGCTACGGCTATCCGATCCAGCAGCACGGCGGTGGCACCCGTGACATGCCCGGTGGCCATGTAGTCCACTCTCTTCCCACCGGCGCCGTGCAGTTTGGCCACGGTGCGCCCGATGGTTACACGTTCCAGTACTCCAACTGCACTGGTCGTCGCAAGGCCCTCTTCATCGGCATCAACTACTTTGGCCAAGATGGCGAGCTTCGTGGCTGCATCAACGACACCAAGAACCTGTCCAACTTCATCATCGAGAACCACGGCTTCAAGCGCGAGGACATGATCTTCCTGACCGACGACCAGAGAGACCCCAACTTCCAGCCAACCCACGGCAACATCATCCGTGCCATGCAGTGGTTGGTCAAGGATGCCCAGCCGAACGACGCCCTGTTCCTGCACTACTCAGGCCACGGCGGCCAGACTGAGGATTTGGACGGCGACGAGGAGGATGGAAACGACGAGGTCATCTACCCCGTCGACTTCAAGCAGAACGGCCACATCGTCGACGACGAGATCCACTTCACCGTGGTCAAGCCCCTTCCCGCCGGTGTGCGTCTCACTGCCATCTTCGACAGCTGCCACTCGGGCTCCGTCATGGATCTGCCATATCTCTACAGCACCAAGGGCGTGCTGAAGGAGCCCAACCTCGCCAAGGAAGCTGGTGCCGGCCTGCTCTCCGCCGCTGGAGCCTACGCCCGTGGCGATATCGCCGGCGTGGCCACTTCGCTCTTTGGTCTAGCGAAATCCGCCATGGGCAACAACGATGCCTACGAGCACACCAAGCGCACCAAGACTTCTCCCGCTGATGTCATCATGTGGAGCGGTTGCAAGGATGTGCAGACTTCGTAAGTTGACCTGCCCTGTAGATGCGTGAGACACTCAGTGCTGACAAGGGGCAGTGCCGACGCAACCATTTCCTCGCAGGCCACCGGTGCCATGTCGTGGGCGTTCATCACCGCCCTCAAGGCCAACCCGAAGCAGACCTACGTTGAGTTGTTGAACAGCATTCGTGATCTTCTTGAGACGAACTATTCGCAGAAGCCCCAGTTGTCTTGCAGTCATCCCCTGGGTAAGTCATGCTAATACCAATTCCTATGGACCGAGTGCTGACGGTGTGAAATAGATACCGATCTGCTTTTCGTCATGTAGAGAGTTAGACCCACAAAATTCCAGAGATAATGAGAGGGTAGATTTGGATTGTCCGTCGTCGACCTGTCCCGCTTCGTGATGGTTACTAGCAGACGTCGTCTGCTAACTGGAGTTTATAGCCGGTTTGGTAGAAACAGTGACAACAATTTCAAAGACGCATTCAGTTCTTTCAGTTCTCAAATTCCGTCATCTTTGTGAATTCTCTCTCAACGTCGCCGGTTTGGTTGGTTGGTGGCCTCGTTTGGTGTGTGGCAGGCTTGGCCGAGCCTGCTGCAAGGCAAAATCGTCTCCTCTCGGCACGTGCCTCGAATATGCACAAAAGTTAGGGCCCCGATCACGCACAGCAAGCTTCCAGGGCGATCGAAAACTTGGAGGTTTGTGGTCTTGTTATCGACTGACGTGTCCTCAATTAGGCCATTTAAAACATTGGCCGGAAACGAAGTTGAGGCCCCAGAATGGGTTTACATGCAGAGCAAACCCCCCACCCGTCGGGGAAATCGACGGCGGGAAGATCAAGACAGTAACCGGATTCTTCTTTCATTACACACTATGGACAATTCTGTATACCTTTTGGATCAACCTGATCCAAGCTTTGGCCTGGGGCAGGAAAATCCAGAGATGTACTCACAAGACGCCATCACCGTGGTAGGTGTAACGCCATCCCTGCAAGGGCTGTCGAAATTGAGGAGTTACAGACTGACGATCAGAACCCATTTGATCTGCATATCGGCAACAACTGGCATTTTGAGTCGACGGGCGTATCATCCCTGGCAAGTTCAACACATACGACGGACTATACCACGGCATCTACGGCAGTCTGGAACCTGAACTTCGACGACGGGGATCTCATGAGTTCTGGATTTCCTCCTCCCTGGAACCTTTGGATGAATCGGGAGAGCATAGAGGCTGCAGCACAGGCGCCTGTCGTCGCCGTTTCTTCGGGCGAAATGGAAATCGACGACGCTGCTTTGACAATCAATGTATTCGGCGATGATGCGTTGCTGCCATATGCTCCAGGACTCGATTTCTGGGCCGTGCAGGATGCTGCCAATGTCGATATGAGTCCCGTGCCGCCCAGGACCACGATAATATCTTCGCAGTTGTTTGAGAGCGCCGGAGAGGTTGGTGGCAGGCCATCTGGAGGGAGCGGCGGCTGGACCCAAGATGTCGCAGGCTCGCGTCAACAATACAATCGACTGATACTGCCTAATTTGCCCTGCTCAGCATCAGCATCACCATTGGTATCTCCTCCATTCTCAAACGACGCATCATCTCTACCAGCATCCAGCCAAAGTTCAAACTCGAACCTGCGGGAGAAGAAGAAGTCAACGGTTCGTGGAAGGAAAAGGTAAGCCCCCCCCGTGACAACATTTCCTTGTCCATTGCCGTCCCGCACCGGCAGCTGGGGTGCCCGTCCAGATCCCGGCTAACATAATCATGGCGAAGTGTGAACTCGGTGCATCCATGTGGCGAAGGGGGCTGCCTTGAGACCTTCACGCTGGAAAAGGATCGCAGACGGCATATCAGCACGCACCACAGAGATGGACCAGCGTACGTGTGCAGGTGCGGCAAATATGACAACCGCAAGGATAACTTCCGCCGCCATATCGAGGGTTGTATCCGTGAGCCGCGAGCCCAACCGTATCGTTGCTCGTGTGGTGGATAGGAAGCGTTGGATGCGGGTGCGATGTTGACCCATTTGCGCGGCTGTGGGTCGCGCCCTAGGGGGAGACCTGCTGGGATACGAGAAGGCCGATAGTAGGTGTTGCCGGCCGCGAGAACGCTTGGGCGATCTGTTGCGGTGAAGGTGATCGTTGTTGAGGGCGTTGATGGAGAAGGGGTAAGGAGAG
Source organism: Cercophora newfieldiana (assembly GCA_030512285.1). Lineage (NCBI taxonomy): Eukaryota > Fungi > Ascomycota > Sordariomycetes > Sordariales > Lasiosphaeriaceae > Cercophora > Cercophora newfieldiana. Next base: position 9,364,297 of record JAULSV010000001.1, read on the forward strand.
AACTCAGATAGATCGTGTCGCTCGTCATTCTCATGTTCATGTTCAACTGATCCTTCCGTATGTGAATCTCTTCTTGGACTTTGTCGTCGGGGTTCATCGGTGACACTGAAATTACTGTTGCGGAGCGCGATGGTCATGACGTGAATGGGCGCGCCGAGGGCGTTCGACTTATCTCTTCGGAACATGGTTAGGCGGAGCCTGAAGAAGAGACAGAGAGAGGGGGGGCTCTTGTCAAGTTAGGCATCAAATGCGCTTGCATTGGCAGCCTTAGGCATATACCCCGGGCTTGCAATGCAGCCTTTTACCAAGGCGATGGGGTGCTATTATTCGCTGTTGCGACCATTTTGCTTGGTTGGCTCAGAGAAATGGCCTCACTTGCCTCGTCATGCTGGCCTACCTGCACGTTGGGGGGTCCAGCACCACGGGGCTGCAAGGGGCAAGGGAGAGCCAATTAGAAAATTGGCCTCAGCTGCGTGTCTCTGGCGAGGACCGACGTGTAACCAATGAGAAAGCTGCCGACAAAAGGGCCTCAAAATCCACCTTGCGAAACGGAAGAGGATGATGAGGCTCTGCAGCAGGGATGTTAAAAGACTTTGACCAACAGTTTGAAGCTTTTGGTGGGGTTCTGGGGCTCGAGGTGGTGTGGTTCCGGTGTGATGTCATGGCTCTCTTCCCCTTCCCAATCTTGACCATCCAGCGGAAATGTCGGTGTTACGTTGTGGCTATCATTCACCTTGCCGGGCTTTCAGGTTGGGCAGATGGAGCTCATGCGGTGTAACCCGTGGGAGAAGTCATCGCTGATATTTCGAACACGCTGAATGGTCCCCTCAACCCCCCTACCACCCTTCTTCAGATTCTCTTATTCCTCCCTGTTACCCCTTTCCTCACTCCTTCGGGTCATGCGCGACGACCTCAATCTCAACCCTCATCCCCGCCGAACTCCCCGCCCCCAACTTCGCCACCCCCACCGCGGTCAACAATGGCTGATGCCCTGGCACCCACTTCTTCAAATTCCCAATCGCCCTCCCCAGGAACTCCTCGTTGTCCATGACGCTTTCTAGAACGTACATGGTCACTTTGTACACCTGTTCCCAGCCTTTGCCGCCGGCATCCCGGAGAGCGAGGTCTACGTTCTCAAAAGCTTGATCGAGTTCTTCGATCAGGTCGGTCTTCATGGCGCCGGTGGTGGGGTCCCAGCCTCCTGGGGGGTGGCAGTGGTGTCAGTAGGGTGGAGAATGAGGGTGGTGGAGAGGGGGTAAGGGAAAGGGGAAAAGGGGTACGTCAACAGAGACGGGAACTGGAAAAGTGGGGAAGGGTACGGTACCTTGGCCGGAGATTTCTATGCGGTCGCCAATGCGAACTGATTGGCTGTACCAGAGCTGGGAGCGGAGAACCTCACCCTGGCCAGGGTAGGCGAAGAATTGAGGGGCGGACATCCTGATGTGTGAGATACCAAAAACTTGAGGATGTCGGGGAGATTAGAGGCAGTCGTCGAAAGATATTGCTGTTTGCAGATGTTGCGGATTCAAGATTCGCATCCTTTTATGCGACACGGCTCCATGCCAAGTCGGGGCGGAGGAATAACCATGCCAAGACCGCGGCGGAGGAACAAGTTGCATTTTCGGTGCCATATTCTCCATAGTCAAGACGCGAAGGATCGTGTTTGAGACAAGTTGATTGATAATCTGGCAACACACGACGGAGTCCCTTTGCGTGTTATTGCGTAAGCCGTACTTTGGTCAATGCTCCCGCAAAACCTTTCTCGGACAATGCGGATAAGGTGTCATTAAGATTGAAGCACCAAGTCCCAGAATGTCACTTTGTATGAACAACGAAATTGCAGATCTGCCAGGATCAGAACCCAAAAATTTGGCGTTTCTACTACAAATACATCTTCCCTACCACAGGCCGTCCCACCACCTCCTCCTCCGCCCCCTCCATGGAAGCAAACACCAACTTTCCTACTTCCCTCCCCTTGCTCCCAACATCCCTGAGCTGCACCCTCAACCCGCTCAACAACCTCGCCCTCTCAGCCCCATCCACCGCACTCCCGCCCTCAGCAATCCTGACATACGGTGAGTCCCTCGTCAACGACGACACATACCCCAGGATATCCGGCCCCACTAACCCAGTCCTCACCACAATCCCCGTCACCGCCGCGCCGAGCATCACCACACAAGCCACCACGAACAGTCCCCACCATCCCCATCGACACACGTACCTCGTTTCATTCATCTCCACCACCACCCCGTCTCGCGCCGTGGTGTAACCCGCCCCCAACTCAGCCTCCGATAACGACGCGGCATTCTTAATGGTGATCCCCGTGATGGCACCCGGCGACAAGCTACCGAGGTGATACGTATTAACCAGCTGACCTAGTCTCTCCGACAACTGCGCCGGCGAGACAAGAGCATGCAAGCGCAACGGCTGCCGAAACGTCAACGGGTCGTCAGGGGTCGGAGACAGGGGATTCATGGGGTTGACGAGGTACATCTCGGCGAGGGACGAGGCGGGACTGGAGGCGATCCAGCGGGAGGCGAAGGTGGTGGCCTCGGGGAAGTTTTCGCCGAAGCTGGCGAGGTACTGCCCGAACTCGAACGGGGTGAGGTTCGGATGGGGGTGCGGTCTGCGCGAGGGGCGGAGGCGGGTTACGGAGCAGGAGGGGGGGAGGAGGAGACCGGAGCGAGGAGAGAGGCATATGGTGAGGGCTTCGATGTAGACGGTGGAGATGCGGCAGTGGGCGGTGTTGACTTTGTCAAGGGACTCAACGCCGCTGGTTGGGGATTGGAGGAGCAGGGTGCGCTGGGGGTAGGTGGTGGATGTGTCGTTGAGGTAGCGCCAGATCTCGGGGTCGGTGTAGCCTGGGCGGATGGAGTCGAGCGCGATCCTGAAACGGCTTTGGGTTGTCGGGATGGATCCTCGGTACGGCGCTGGGGCGGACTGGTTCGCAGGGACGGCGATATTAGGGTGGGTGATGTTGACAGGGTCGCCCAGGAACAAGTCGTAGCAGTCCAGGTCCATGTAGCTGGTCTCGATGCTGAAGCTGGTGTTTTTGCCGCTGGGAAGGTTGACGATCGGGACGCCGACGAGGGATGAGTACTTCTCCGCGGCCAGCTCTGGCGGAACATCATACCAGCCCTCCGAGTCGGGCGTTGCGGTATTGGGCCGTGGTAGCCAGGGGATCTTGACATTTCCCCAAAGATCAACGCTCGAGTTCTTGATTTGGGGTGAAGCGCTGATCGAACTGGTGTACAGCGAGTTGAGACCCGGGAGATTTTCGGTTAGGTATCCTGGCGAAAGCTCCAGGATGGATGAAGATCCGGCCAGCGAAGTCAGATATGTTATCCCGGGCTGTGATAGCTCGGCCCGATCCTCGGTCTTGAGCATCTGAAGAGCCGCCTGTGCGCCCAAGGGTGAAATAGCAGTGACGGTGATCAGAAGGAGCCCGACGAGATTGATAGTCTGCAAGGACCAGAGAATTGACACGGCGCCTCCGAGAGAACGGCTTGCAAGCAGCTGCTCCAGGGATCCTAGCGTGGTTCCCCTCTCCAACGCCCGCGACGCGAGAAACTTGATAGTTCGCGCGGAAATAAACATGTACACAAGGGGAAAGATGGTGACGGCCTGGGGTGAGAAGTGTTAGCAAGCACTCATGGAGATTGCAAATATCATGCTGCTGCGGGCCACCCACGGCGTTGAGTGCTGCGTACAGCATATCCCACTCCTGGAAGTTCACCAATCGCCCATGCACTCTCGCGGCGGCGACGGCGAGCGCCATGAATAGAAAGAAAGAAGCGACGCTCGCTGCATCGACCAGAATGCCGAGGACTGTGTCGAGGGTAGGCTTCTTCAGTGACGCTGGTGGAGGCGGCCATCCTTCAAGTTTTTGTGATGCATTTCTCGCTGGCGGGTCGCGCTTGATTGTCAGAGGCTCAGACATGGCGACTTTTTCTTGGCTGACGCCCTCCATGGTGATACCCGCCCAGTGTTCGCAGAGTGAGTGTTAAAAAGAGACTTCTTGGATTGGCTATCCAAAAATGAAAAGGAACTCAATCATCTTCGACAAAGTGTTTTCCCCTCTGCAGGTTCCGTTGACGTTTCTCTGACTGAGCGTGGCGCTGTCGAAAGGGTCCACGTGTGAACACACATTGCCGGGGCGCAAAGTGCAGAAAGTCAAGAACGAATGGCACGTCGAAGAGGAACCCAATATTCCACTTTTAGCGGGGTACGAATTGCTCAGGACAACCAATGAATTTTTTTTTTCAACCCTGAGCCAGGCAACTCTTGCCAGGCTTGCATGCGTTCAGCCACCTGTTTGGACACCGCTCTTTCCTCCGCTCGCATGTTGCAGGTCGAGGCCGTCCAGGCTCATGCTGCCTGCGATGCCTCTACACCTTCATTGAGACTGACACTTGGTCGAGACGATTTGACGATGTCTTTGAGAAAGGAGCATATTTTCTAACTACCTATTGCGAGCGCCAATCTGAGTAGGTAGGGGTTATGAAATGAGAAATCACAAAACAGGAAAGAACCGAAAATCTAAAGCAACCCTCCCACCGACATCCCCAGCTCCCATTCCAGAGTCATCAACTTCTACCACCCAAAGCCCGAGTTCCATGGTGCCTACGGATGTAATCATCAACAGCCTCCTTGTTCATCTTGTGGAGCCCCTTCACCCCCAAGTGCTGACGCAGGTGGTCACGTTGGCCGAAGCTGTTGTTCCCACGATACTTGTCACACAGGGTGCATGGGTAACCTTGGCCATTGACAGCCTGCAAAAGACCAGCTCTTTCCCAGGCAGGGACGGCTCGAGCGGCGTTGTGGTTGCGGACTCGGATGTGACGCCTGAGGCCGTCCATCCTGGAAAAGGCGATGCCGCAAAGACAGGTTGGTTTGGTGATGTCAGGGGCGACGCCGTGCCCGTCAGACACAACGGGAGCTGGGAAGGCTGTCAGGGTAGGTTCCAGAGCCTGGATGCTGTCCATTGGCTGCATGAACGCACCAAGGCTTGGATCGATGTAACCACCACCCAAGTTGTCGCTTCCCGCAAATGGAGCAAGGGTCTGAGTGGGCTGCATGAACGCACCAAGGCTTGGATCGATGTAACCACCACCCAAGTTGTCGATTCCCGCAAATGGAGCAAGGGTCTGAGTGGGCTGCATGAACGTGGCATCATCCAAGCTTGGGTAAAGTCCTATGAAGTTCTGGTTGCCAGCGAAACCATTGTCGAAATTGTCGAAGTTGATCGCTCCCAGAAGAGGGGCAGGGGGGTGAGTGGGGGCTGGGAGTGAAGGTGAGGCGACCGAATGAAACGGGGTGTGAATGTTGGCCCAATGCTGAGACAAAGGGTGGAGTCCCGGGAATGGATTGGCTGGAATCCAGGGAGTGTCGGCTTCCGGACTGATTGTGGTCCATGCATCTGGGCCAGCGACGCAGTATGGCCCAACATGTTGCGGCCTCAATTGTGGGTCAGTAAAAAAAAAAAAGGACTCACTGTGCTGTCGCATTCACAACAGCCGAGCCAACTGCTCCGGGAAACTGCGCGCAACCACCATTTGCTGGCGCCGGCAGTACCGTAGGATTCGACATTGTCGGATCGTTGTTGAGAAAGGTCGTATGTCCTGCTCCAAAGCCGGGGCAGTTTCCAGGTTCGGGGATCTCGAGATCTGCGCGGGGAGTGCGGATGGGTAAACAGAGTCCTAAATTAGAGCAGTAGATGTTTGTTAGGGGAAGGTGCAGAGTACAAGGAGCGTAAGGAGGGATTTGGACGAGATGGCTTGGGAGCGACTCGGACGTTTGCCATGTGAGTTATGCCGTATTTTTCTCCCCGATTTTCCCCACAGGATGTTGCGGGGAGGGGGATGGGCATATCGTTTGGAACAGCCAGCGCCCTAATAAGGCGACTGAAAAAGGGTGGGTTGCACAATAGTTGCAGCCACCACCGTAATAAGGTGACTGGAGGGGGCGGGCGCAATTGATGCTTGGCATATGCACACACTGCGCGGGCACTGGGTGGCGAGGCTACCAATCATGGGAGCCAGCAGTGCTTGACTTCTGCTGCCAATTTTCGGACGGACACGTCACTTCCGGGATGCTGTGGAACTACCCTGAGCACTGGGGCTACCATATCAGCAGCAGGTCGGGGTCGGATCATGGCATCTGGTCTCCGTCAAGCCGAAGAGAGCCCTTCTGGTCAGCACTATCACCAAGTCGAAAACATGCCCAAGCCAGCAAAGTGTGGAGAGTGTAGCAAGACATTTCCTTCCATGCAGCGTCTGCGGTAAGTTGATGTCTTCTTGATGACTTGGAACTTGCCATCCTTTCTCCTGATTTGTTTTCACGAAGCTGAATGCATTACATTTCGACAGTCAACATGAGCGCTGCCATAATAAGAAACACGTTTGCGAGCACCCCAAATGCAGCCGAAAATTTGCCACCGTCAGGGACCTGAGGCGACACCAGCAGATACACGACCTTTCAAAAGGGAAACGCCAATGCCTGTATTGCGAAGCCATGCTGGACTGGCGACCAGACAATTTTCAAAGGCACATCGATACCAACCACAACGGAGGCATCACGGCGGCTGCTTTCAGAGGGGACGCAGAAGCGGTCGAGCTCTACCTAGCTGAACACCCAGAAAGCATCAACGCCATAGACGGAAGTGGCCAGACAGCACTCTGGAAAGCCATCCTCAGCCAGCATTACCAAGTGGCCCAGTTTCTGATCCAACAGGGCGCGGAGATAGATGTCTCCGTCGGTAGGTCAGGGAGGACGATACTGAGTGATGCTAGGAATCGCAAGGATGAGGCCGCTGCAATGTTCCTGATAGATAAAGGGGCAAGCCTCAACGTCGCCATGGCAGATGCGCCAGATACTTGGCCTAGGACTCCAGTAGGCTACGCGGCCTACTACGGATTGGACGACATGCTCCGAAAATTGGTCCAGGAAAGCGTCAACATCGAGGAGGCAGTACTAAGCGCTTGTCAGCTTTGTTCCGAGCGTCCAAAGACGACTCTACGCAACTGTCAACGTTCTGTTGAGACTCTTTTGAAGATGCCAGAAATCCCCCCAGAGAGCATCTCCAGAATCAGCACCAAAACAATGGCTTACCTGTGCCGGGCGAGTAGACTCAACAGATATTGGGTCAGCCTTTTGGTCGAATATGGAGCTGATGTGAACTGTGAAGTTGACGGCAAGACGATCTTGATGCTTGCAGCCGAGCAGAAAGAATGTCGGCAAAGTGGGGTGATATTCAATTCAATCGTGGTAATCAAGCTGCTCGAGGCCGGTGCTAACGTCAACGCCAAGGCAAGAAATGGCTGGACCGCGTTGCATGTGGCTGTTTCTGCTGTTCCCTTCGGTTTGGGGTGGAGAACGTGTGCGGAAGCACTGTTGAGGCACGGAGCGGATTGTCAGGCAGTGACGGAAACTGGGGATACGCCACTCGATCTTGCGCGATCAAATCGGCAAAGGGACGGACACGGGCCCTGGGAGAGAGATGATTTGGATCAGACGATATCTTGGTTAGAGCAGAGATAGCACTTGAAGCGCATGAGATGTCGTAAGTGCGCTGACTCGGGGAAGCGGTGGAACGCGGGCGTGGAAGAATGGAGGCGATATCGATTCCCGTTCGAGTCCTGGTTTGGGGGCCATTTTTAGGGGGTGTAAGTCGGCCCACGGCACAGAGATAAAGGTCTGCATCATGCCGCTCAAAATTGGTCTGTAAGGCCATTTGACCGCTCTGGTCTCCACATATTGGCTCTCTGCAGCGACTAAGATTTCCAAGAAAACAATTATGGTCTCCACCACGCATGTTGGGCCAGCCTTGCTCCTCCTGGCTGCGGCCAGCGTCGTGTACCTCCGCCATTTCCACCCCCTCGCAAACGTGCCTGGCCCATTCCTGGAGTCTCTCACTGAGTTGCACAGATTCTATTACAACTTTGTCAAAAGCGGAACACACTCCCTCCAACTGGAAAGATACCGCGAGAAATATGGCAAGAAGCTTCCTTACCCCTATTAATACCCCTGAGATTAGGCCCGACTAACAACACCACAGGCCCCGTCATCCGCATCGCGCCCAATGAGGTCCTCCTCAACGACCCAGAGCACTACGAGACAATCTACTCGGCCAACACAAAATTCTACAAGGATCCAACCCTATACTCGACCACAGGTCCCGACACCTCCATCTTCGCCATGACGCACAACGAAGACCACCGCCTGTACCGAGCCGTGCTGAACCCCTTTTTCTCCCGTCGCTCGGTCCTTGGTCAGGAATACATCGTGCAGAGAAAGACGGACAAGCTGCTCGCTCGTCTAGATGCTGACTCGGACCGCGGCAAACCGACGGAGATTGGGATGGGGTTCTGTGCCATTTCGGTGGATGTCATCTTGGAGTGCAGTTTCGGCGCGGAGGCGTGCTGGAATATGCTGGACCGGGAGGACTTTGGTGTTTGGTATAATGATGTTATTCGTAGCAGCGCGTCGATCATGTGGCTGTTGCGGTTTGCGTCGTTTCTGCGGCCGGTTATGTATGGGATGCCGCATTGGTTGGCGAGGTTGGTGTATCCGGTTTCGGCGGGGATTATGGATGCTGCAAAGGTGAGCCCTTACTCTCCCCCTTTTTGTCAAAATTTGTTTTTCTTTTGATTCGAGATACTCAGTCCGAGCAGTTTCTTCACCCTTTAGTTTTGACGGAGGGCAGATAAAGTTGATAGATAGCTGACATCAGAAAGGTCATCACCAGCTACGTGAAGAGGGTGGTCAGCGACATCGACGCCGGGTTGGTACCAAAGCGCAAAACCATCTTCCACACTGTGATGGACCCAGAAGTCACATCTTCTGGTGACTTTGACAAGAGCATCGTGACCGTCCCACACATGGTTGACGAAGCCGTGGTCCTCATTGGGGCTGGCGCCGAAACCGTTGGGAACGCCATGACTGTGTGTACTTGGCGTGCGCTTTTGGACCCCGAGATCTACAAGACGCTGCGCGCGGAGCTGGTTGCTGCTTTTCCTGACCCAACGCAGCCCGTGGATTTCTTGACGCTCGAGAAGCTGCCGTACCTTTCGGCTGTGGTGAAGGAGAGCCTGAGGTTGTCGTATGGGGTCATGCACCCGCTGCCGAGGGTTGTGCCCGAGTAGGGTGTTTACGCTTTCAATGGCTATGCGTTTGAGAAAGGGGTATGTGTTCGACCCCCTATTGACTTTCAGTGCCTGATGGTATCCCGGAACGCTGATACTTGTAATCACAGACTGTGGTCAACATGTGCTCCTTCTTGATGCATCGGGATCCATCTCTCTTCCCGTATTCCGACAAGTTCGATCCGCAGCGATGGTTGAATCCCGACGCGCAGTTGGTGGCAGGACGAGAGAAATGCTTGGTTCCGTTTTCCAAGGGCAATCGCAGCTGCATCGGACAGCCGCTCGCCATGTGCGAGCTTTACGTGGTTCTTGGTCGGCGGTTTCGAAAGAGTGATGATCTGGTTCTCGTTGATGTCCGCCCCGAGGATATGCTGTATCAGGACTACTTTGGGGCGATGCATCCCAGGGGGCAAGTTCGAGGTTATGCGCGAGAAAGTTGGGCGTGGTATGTAGGAGAGGCTGTCCTTTGTTTCCAAGTTCGGTGGACAGAAGGGCGCATATGGTGCGAGGTGGACTGCCGGAAGGAAGAGAGCACGAGGACTGGACACTTGGAAATTGCGTTTGAGGCGGATTGAAACCAAACCAACAATGGCCTTCATCGCTCCTTGATTCTAAACTTTTGCAGAGTCCTTCCATTCTGGTTTTCTGTTATGTCAGAGCTAGGCTGCCATGGGTGGCCGTTGGAGGGGGGTTGGCTGGACGGGCTGCCAGCGGCTGCTTGATGTTTCCAGGTTGGAAGGTGCAGAGCGCCAATGGGAAGCGGAATGGAAAGCGCGTCCAGTGTCCAGCCTGCAGGTCACGAGATCGGCTGCCTGATGAGTTGCCAACCACGCATCAAGGGTGCCCAGGTGAGGTGAGGTGTTGCCCAAAACCCCAACCAATTTGCCGGCAGCCACAGCGCCCCACCATCAGGTCGCTCTCCACGCAAACAAACACCGCGCCCAACCGCGAGCGGGCTCAAAGCGCCGCATCGGGCCAACATGGACGCGGTTGCTGCCCTCTCGGTGGCGGCTGCAATCGTGCAGTTTGTCGACTGGTCGCGCAAGATCGTCTGCAAGAGTCGGGAGCTGTACAATTCCGCCGACGGCGTCCTCGACGAGAATCTCGGTTCCAAAACCGTAACGCTTCGTCTCAAAGAGCTCACCAAGACGGTATCGGACGAGCTGGACCGCAATACAGGCCAGTTGGCAAGCCCACGCCTGCGCCAGATTTGTGCAGAATGCGCGACTATCTCCAACGATCTCTTGGCGCGACTGCATCGCCTTGAGGTGCCCGATGGGGTTACACACCGCGGATGGAAGAGTTTCCGACAGGCGCTCAAGTCAGTGTGGAACAAGCGAGAAGTTGACGCCATGGCCGCCCGGCTTTCCTCCCTGAGGGCTGAGATAGGCACCGAAATCCTCATGGCCATCAGGCAAGGCTTTCTTCCTCTCTCTGACCTTTTCTGCGTGCTGACTGTGTGCACAGCGAGAAGTTGGCACTTTTATCGGTTGAGAACAGCGACAAGCTGGGCACGCTCGACTCAGAGGTTCGCAAGATGGTGGCCACCTTGTCCGACAAGACGCCGAGCGAGCAAGTTACCAAGAGCCTTTCTGAGCTCAACGCCCAACAAAAAGTGCAGTTTCGTGAGCTTCTTGTCTCGACTCTCGATTCAAGGGCCGAATTCCAGGCTCTGAGGGTGGAATCTCAGGAGCTAGCCAGAACCTTAATCACCGACTTTGCCCTGGCGACCAAGCGTACCGACGCACAGTTCGGCGAGTTGCGCGCGAGACTAGAGGCGGACCGCGAGGCGTTGGCATTTCAGCGAGGAATGAGTGCCGCCATGATGCGAGAAGACAGCGCAAAGCGACTGAAACGTGTCCAGCTACTCATGCTAGAGAGCCTGCGGTTTGACAAGATGGACGACAGGCCTGCGACCGTTGCAAAGGCACACGCGAGGACCTTCGAATGGATCTTCAGAGACCCAGCGTCGAGTAAGAAGCCGTGGAGCGACTTCTCGCAGTGGCTGAAACGCGAGTCGGGGATCTATTGGATCAACGGGAAGCCAGGGTCGGGCAAATCCACTTTGATGAAATTCATCTGGAGCCATGGACTCACCTCGACCTATCTGGCGGAGTGGGCAGGCGACAACCAGCTGCTCGCCGCTGCTTTCTTCTTTTGGAACAGTGGCCACCAGTCGCAACGCTCTCAAGAAGGGCTCTTCCGAACACTGCTCTACCAAGTGCTGTCAGAGGAGCCTAAGCTGATCTCGACGATCTTCCCAAAGCAATGGAAGAGAGCAACGACGCTGGCGGCTTGTGACGTGGACGTTGAGAAGGAGCTTTGGGATACCCCCGGTCAGCTGAGAGGAGCATTCGACACCCTTGTTCAACTTGCCTCAGCGGAGATGCCACTCTGCTTTTTCATCGACGGGCTGGATGAGGCCGAAGGGGATGTCGACGACATTGCTGATTTCGTTGAGCAGATGTCCCTCACATCACCGTATGTCAAGTTCTGCGTCTCAAGCCGGCCTTGGACAACGTTTGAGGCCATCTTCGGCGACATGCCATCCTTGCGCCTGCAAGATTTGACAGTCGACGATATCAGGATCTACGTTGCCGACACGCTTGGCGCAAACCGGAGCATACAAAGGATCCTCAGACATGAGCCAGACACACAGCGGTGGCTCGCCGAAGAGCTCGTCAGGATGGCCATGGGGGTATTCCTGTGGGTCTCACTCGCCGTCAAGCTCCTGGTTCGCGGGATCCACGACGGCGATGACACTGAAGAGCTACGCCGCCGCCTCCTCAGCTTGCCGCCCGACCTCCAGAAATTCTACGACCACATCTTTGAGCAGATACAACAGGGATACCCGGCAGAGTCTGCCAAGATCTTCCAACTCTTCCGCGCCAACGGCAACACTCTCGACATACTCATGTTATCTAGGGCGCTAACTTACCCTGAAGACTCGTACGACCGAGTGCTGTGGCTCAAGCTCGTCCCTCGATCGGAGATCATGACCCCCGACTACAAGGCATTGCGCAAGCGTCAAGTCGAGCGATGGATACGCAAGCTCAACTCCCGCTGTTTTGGCTTGCTGGAGATCGTCGACAATAGCCAGGATGAAGAATACAGTGATGACAACTTGAGCGGCGAATACGGAGCTGTAGAGTCATACAGAGCCGATCTAAATACCATGGCAACTGCGACACCCGGAATGTCACGGGATCGACGAATTAGCGGTGAGCGACGTGGTTCATTCAACAAGAGAAAGACAAGAAGGAGCTTGCAGGTGGTTGAGCCAACGGTATCCCGGAGCTTTAGGTCTACCGATGATCAAGTCACAATTCCAATCCGATACCTGCACAAAACCGCGCAAGACTACCTCGAGGAGCCGCGAGTGTGGACGAGATTGGTTTCCATGACTGCGAGCACGGCCTTTGATCCGTATTCAGCCCTTCTGCTGGCATGGGTTATCAAGCTCAAGACATCGGTCACGATATCCCTACACAATCGATCCGAGATCTCAGTCATGACAGTACAAAACGGGGATACATTTCCAACGCTCCATGTTATTGGTGTGATGCAGAAGCTGGCCTCATCTGCTTTCCCGAATCTACGCACATACATTCTCATTGATGAAGTCCGGCGCGCGGTATGTGCTAGGACGATGGAGCTGAGGATGTCCCTCGACCTGCCCTCAATGGTTGATGACGACCGAGCCAGCAATCAACTCCTCAAACCGGTCCCAGGGCATATGTGGCAATCCGAAGCCTCAGGAAAACTGGTTGAAGCCTGGCCCCGAGCCCAATTGGCGGCTCAATTGTCTGGAACGGACGAGTGGGTCTACATTGCGGATCAGCGAGGAGTCCCTATGGCGTTCACTTCCCTCGATGGAGGTTCCGGGCCTGCCTTGGGCCTGGCGTTGTTTTTCTCTCAATGGATGGCCTGGTTGACACCCAAAGCAAAACCCCACCCAAACCGTTCATGGAGTGAACATCCAAGCAAGACGGAGGGGGTCCCAAACCCGTTAGAGGGGTCTTGGGACCTGTTCAACACCATCCTCGTACACGACAGCAACGCAGTGCATGCTGAGATCTCTGGCCACACCATCTGGGAGTTGGTGATCCACGTGGTTCATGTCTTCCACGACTTGTACCCAATGGATGCGGACTTTTCCATATGGATCGAGGTTGTTCACCGCATGGTTGACAGTGGTGCGGATCCGCACGCTTGTTGTCTCGAGAGCGACGCTTTCATTCGAGTGGTTGGATCATCAAGAAAGTGGACACCTCCATTGGAAGTCATCGAGCACGGACAGAACCCGCCGCAGTTGGTACAGGCTCGACGAGCCCATGTAGAGCACGACTGGGGCCCGAATGATCAGCATGCATACTTCCACAGTGTCGAGGCAGTGGTGCGGGATGTCTTTGTGAGTAGGGGCACACCGGGTGCGGAACGTCTGTTGGCGTCGGTGTTGAGAAGGAAGGCCTCCATGCCTGGGGCGGATCGAAGGGCGACGGGCACAGGGGAGGAAGGGGAGGGAGGGGGGAGCATTCCGAAGTGGGTTTCTTGACGACAGTGCATTTCGATTGCAATATCAAACATCTTCCCTACTAGCATCGCGAAGCCAGGGTGAAGGTTCGCATGTTGACCTTGACCCACTTGCAATCACGACCACTCCCGCCGCAACCGTTCTCTGTTCAGGAGTCAGAAGTGGCGAGATTGGGATGGCTTCAGGAGCGTGGGTCATCGGGCTCAACTGGCACGGGGGTAACCAAAAAGTCAATCCCAGCATGAATTTGGTTTGGGATTGTGTAAGTTTTCCCATCAATATGATCCGACTACGGTTGTTGACTCGCCTCATTTGCGTAGTGCTATTGCGATCGGTCTAACCACGACCTCCTCTACGCCTCTCACTGTGACGGGCAGTGGCTGGAAGATACCACAATCTCGTGCCTCGAATGCTCTCACCCACGCTGCAGCGCCTGTCACGTTCAGTCTGTTCCGAAGGCCCTACCGTTTGACACCCTACCTGCCAAATGGCCACTGACAACAATCGAGACATCGTCGAACCCCTGGCTTCAAGTAGGACCAGACTTTGCTGCCCCTGAAATCGAAGTTATGGACGACGACTGGCCTAGCACCCCGGAGTCGATGCTGGACGACTGCGATATTGGAAGTCCTGGTAGTACGGCTTTCTGTGACAGCCCTGCTACCCCCGGGACGGATATCACAATGCCATCCTCTTCCTCTGGTTCGGAAGAGAGTGACTCGGGGAGCGAGCAAGACGACCTGGAAGGCGAGGAAGAGATAGATGAGCCAAGATGGCGCATCCAGAATGACAGGTTTTCTGGCACAGGTGGCAGTCTTCTGGACCTCATTTGCTCCGAGTTTGAACGACGACGGGGAGGCGCAGGGGGGAACAGAGATGCAACGCCTCAGAGCAGCGAAAGCGGGACTGCCAGTCAGCAATCGATACCCCCGTCAGGATTCAGCAACCGGACAAACACCAGACAGGGGGAAACCCCAGAATTGTTGCAAGGAAATGCAGGGTCGGATCCCGTTGCACACACAAAATGTGACCCCCGGGAGGAACAAGACCATGGCACGCTGTTTGCTTGCCCGTTCTGGAAGCATGACCAGCGTTACTGGAAGGACTGCTTTGGCTACCGGCTCAAGAGGATCCGAGATGTGAAGCAACATCTCAAGCGGAGGCATACACAACTGTGCTGCTGCGACCGGTGCGGTGCAGAGTTTCGAACGGCGAACGCCTTGACACATCACCGCCATCTCAACGCTTGTGCCTCACGACAGTTCAGGAAAAAATGGCTATTCGAGAGCGAAAAGGAAAGACTCGCTAGGAGATCGAAAGGGGCACCCGAGAAGCAATGGTATGCGATGTGGGAAGTCATCTTCCCTCGGGAGATACCACCAGACTCACCTTATCTTGACGAGTCTCTTTGTGAGCATTTGAGCCCCTTCCGGTCATTCTTGGAGACGCAGGGGCCGGATATCATTCAACAATCAGGGCTAGTCGGAAGCCAGGGTCAACAGACGGGTTTTGAGCCGGTGCAAATACGACAACTACTGCAGCTTGGATTCCAACGAATCTACAACGAGTGGGTTTCGAACCAACATCACTCTTTCGAACCAACATCACTCAACAGCAATGACACATGTTGAGGGCCGGGTCGATGGGGTGGAGCTCCCCGAAGCGTGGGCTCCGGGGCAGGACTCATTTTCCTTCGAGACTGAGCTCCCGCCTGTGAACCTCGGGGCTGATGATCTCGCCCCGGCTGATGGAAGGGGTAACGAGATTTACTTCCTCGGGCGTGACTTTGACGAGTCGGAATTCTTCGACTTCGCAGCATATTAGTCGAAAACTATAATAAGGGATATCTTCCTGTCGCATCAAGCCCCGTTTCTCAGTAGTATTTTGGCCCCTCACAACGGTGTCTATTTCGGCGTGACTGCTCTGAGGAGTTAGATCCCTTCCAAACTAGGCAGTGTGTGCCGGTCCTGGCGGTAAACATCGTCCTCGCCGCACAGCTGCATACCTCTGGACGGCAAACTTTCCTGCCACCCACACCGTCATGCTAAATTCCGGAGATCAAGTGCAGTGAAATCTTAGCATCTTCAACCACCACAATACCGTCACAAAAGCACCTCAAATTGATCCCTCGAAGTTCGCAAGTCGACGACACCAACCCAACATGGCACAAGACCGGTTGGAACCCATCGAGCGGTTCTTCCGAACGCCCCGCCGCTACAGAGACCCCTTTCCACTCTGGTCCAAATCCATCTTCCCCCTCTACTGGGACATGTGCTTCAGCGGGCACTTCACCCTCACCCGCACTCTCCTCGAGCTCTTCCTCCCCTGTATGCCTTCTAACTTCAACCCCGGGGATAACACCACGCGCCCTCTCGCGACAGTTTAGGCCCATGCCCCGGCGGTAAAACCCTCCAACGTCCCGTGGCCTGATGCGCCGCCATTTATTCCCTTGGAGTTTCTCGAACGAAGCATATTGAATCCCGAGTTGTACGCCAAATGGGAAGAGAAATCTGGATTCCCTCCTACGGATATGTCAAACCTGAGAAACACGATCCCCACTCGTGGCGCACATCCACGGATCATTACGAGTGCGCTACCTGTGCGCGTCTCCATTGTCGTGTCCCGCCGGGTGAAGTCCCCTCGCGCGAAGCCCTCGAAGAGGCATTTGAAGCGATGAATAAGATTTGGGGGTTGCCATTCAGAGGGACAATCTGGGGCAGGGATGATGCCGTGTTGTTGAGTTCGCCTCCGGCAGAGCTTGACGAGGTTATGCGGACGGGGACGTATATGGCGTTTTGTGTCGGGCTGCGGAAAAAGGAGTAAGCGGCGGAGGTGTTTCGGGACGGGGCTAAAAAAATGGTATATGACGGAGAGGCATCAGGACTGGGCGGAGATGTATGAGTATTGCCTGGGCGAGGGGGTGTTCGGGATGGAGATTGATCCGATGAACGAGGTGATGGTGTTGCCATGGGAAGAGCTATTAAGGAGGTTCTCGGAGGCTGCTTTCAAGACTCGCAGGAAAAAGTACGGTTGTCTCAAGAATGCCCCGCGGAAGGCAGAGGAGATTCTGCTCCCGCCGATTACGCCGGGGTTGCTGGCTGAGGTTGAGGAGCGACTTGGGCCGCTGCCGGAGGATATGAGGGAGATGGTTCTCGTCGCGAACGGCTTCAGGGGCCTTGAAGGAGAGTTCGGGGGTGGCCTTCCAGGTATCGACAAGTTTGAGGTTACGCCGTGTGGTTCTGACTCCTGGTTGTATCTCCGCCCCGACGACCTGACGGATGAGCTAAGCGAGAAGGCGATGGCGGCCCCGATTTGAGTAGCTTTTGGTGGTACGGAGGACAGTGATGATTGCTGGGAACACATTATTTGCCCACATGAGAGCTGGCGGAAGGTGGTTGGTGATGAACATCCGACTGCCAGTGGGTATTGGATCACGTACGTCGCGCATTGGTTTGATTCCCCCTCAGGGTTCAGCAGTATTCGGGAATGGATTGCGACGGAGACGATCGAGGTGGAGAGGTTACTCGTGATGCGAGAGAGGGGTCTGGAGCCAGACGAGTCAGATCAGGATGATGCCGAAGACTGATGGATTTGAGATTAGAGCTTTATATCGTCGCGGCCAGATTCACGGCCATGGCGGTGGTGAAATAGGGGTTGACTCGTTTGTTAGATTGAGGGAGGTACAAGGCAGGGAAACAAGCCTGATTAATGACTAATAGGTAATTACCTACCCTAAGGAGGTAATTGTTTAACTGGTTATGGAAACCGGGCTGCATGTTTGGTGAAGGAAAGCGTCGAGGGAGATGTCGGTAAGTACTGAGTTGTAAATAAAGGGTGAGAATGATTTTTCAGGTTTTTGGACAGAAAAGTTGCATGCAGCTACATAAAGCCAGAGGAAAAAACCTTGGGACGAGGGGGGCTAGCCGTGCCTTCCCTTTCAACCGGGAGAATCGTCTGCATCTCATATCAGCAGGATCACCTGACTGACTGAAACAGGCAGCAAGGCAGATATTGATTGACCAGCTGAAAACCCACAACCCCGCTTTACTGTCTCCCCAAAGTTTCAGTGTCCCCCCGATTTCGAGGCGATTTCTATCCGGCCTAGCTCCAAGCAGTCGCCAACAGCACCTCAAACGGCAACACGGCAGCGCCGATTATCAAAACATGAGGGTTGTCATGAAGCCTGGGTCTCACTGTTACGCAAGCGCACGACCGCATCTTTCGCCGCAGCCATGAGATTGATCCACACGAAAACGCGTGAAATCGTGGAATTCGTCGGCTCACAGACCCCAGAATATGGCATCCTCTCGCATACCTGGGAAGCCGGCGAAGCAACATTCCAAGACGCCGAGCGAATGAGCAGTTCCGGAATGAGCTCCTGGCTGCGCACATCAACGGCCAGCCAAGGTGGAAACACGTTGCGACTTCGGGTTGGCAGCGGAAGCACCCAGGGGTTTGACAAGATTCGGAATGTCTGCGAGATCGCGCGGCGCGATCAGCTTGAGTGGATTTGGGTCGATACGTGCTGCATCGACAAGTCCAGCAGCAGCGAGCTCACCGAGGCCATAAACTCAATGTTTGAGTGGTACGCATCGGCCCGGATCTGCTACGCCTTCTTGGCCGACTTGAGCCCAACCGACTCGAACAACCATATTCCCCGCTGTCGATGGTTCACCAGGGGATGGACACTGCAAGAGCTCATAGCTCCTAGCACACTGAAGTTTTACGACAAGACGTGGCAATACCGGGGCTCAAAACAGGACCTCTCGGGTCTCATCCAGGAAGCCACCCACGTGAACGAGGACGTACTCCATGGCCGAATACCATTACGGGCTCTCCCAGTAGGACAGCGCATGTCCTGGGCCGCCGGACGCCAGACTACACGACCCGAAGATATCGCCTACTGTCTTCTAGGCTTGTTCGACGTCAACATGCCATTGATATACGGCGAGGGCTCGAAAGCGTTTGTCCGTCTCCAGGAAGAAATCATACGACAGACCAACGACCTCAGCGTATTTCTTTGGCGGGCGAAGCCGAGTGACTCCAGGCAGTATCGGGGTATTTTTGCTGAGTCGCCAGACGAGTTTGTGTCGGCCTCCAACATCCGAAAGCTTGTCGCATCTGGCCTGGAAAGCCAGGAGTACGCCATGTCGAACAAAGGCGTCAGAATACATTGTACTCTTGTCAACCAAGGTCAACACGTATCCGTACTCTGCCTCAACCACATCGATGACTCAACCCCTGGTGAGGAGACTCTTGGTGTGTATTTGAAGCGGTACGGCGATGGGAGCTACGCAAGGGCACAACCAGGCGACTACGCGACAGTTGCTGCGTTGGCTCCAGGCGTTCCTTCGTTACGGTATCTCGTCAAAGACGTGTCCCCGGAGATGATCCACACCATCGCCGAGGCCACAAGGAATGCGTTTCATTTCATCGGAAAGTTGGACACGAAGTACTACACGCTTGTCTCTACAACGCCATCTACCTCGTGGGACAGAGACCATCAAGTTTATCTGCGGGAGAACCGCTCGGCGTTCGCTGCATTCCACGTGTTCAAATCGGAGTGGGCCAACAGCAGAGACGACAACCGGTTCGTTATCGCCTTTGGCGTGACAGTTGAGGAGGTGCCCTGGTTCTATCTGGCAACCTCTCGGTTCAACAAGGAGGTGTTTCAAGCCGCATTAGAGGGAAATCTCAAAGTTGTGGGGGAGTTTGGGATAGCCTCTGGCAACAGGCCTGGGAAGGATGCAAAAATCGGGTTAGGTCGGTTCGGGGAAGCAAGTTTGTCGCATTCATACGACAACAAAGCCGAGCTCAGTCAAGAAACCTGGTCCAAAGTCGTGAAGTTTTCCCTCTCGGTGGCATCAGGAGAGGAACACCCGGACGGGGGTTACTACCTGGATTTGATAAGGGACGTGGAAATGGCGATTGCGTGATCTTGTAGGCGGGGGATCGATGTCCGGCATCTTGGATGCAGCACGACATCAAGGGGGCTGTCCAGGGTGATCCGGGGTATTTGTATGAAGGAGTGGGTAGGGAGAACCAACGCTTCTGCGAACCCGAGACTTGGCACGGATCATCGGCGAGGACCAGAATCCTTCGGCGCACTGAACCAGACTCGACACGAAATCATCTCGGTTCCGCCAATAAGCCACGGCCGATGTAACACCACTGCGCCAGGATTCAACCCTAGAGCTCATACATGTTGGTCAGGGTTCAAAAGATTTTCTACTTCAACGAGAAACCCATTCCCTTTACCACCTGACCTTCACGTCTCTGAACCAGCATAATGAAACTCCTTAAAACCACTATCCTCGCCTTAGCGCTTGCCGCACAAGCGTAAAAAACCGGCCTCCTCACCTTTTTCCTCCTTAACTTAGAGCTAAAGTCCCTCGAAGCATCTGTAATCGCAGTTAACCCTTTGACGTAAACCACTTGCACCGTTAACACCGTTACCACCCTTCTCCTGAACTATCTGAAAAAACCCTCTGTGACGACCTGCAGGTCACCCTTGCGACCGGCCCGGACCGACGTGTCCCCGCAGGTGTCACAGTGCGGAGAAGACGGTGCGAGGATGCGCTTCGCACGGAACAAAGTTGCTTCCCTTACTTCCCTGATTCCCGGAAGCAAAGGAAGCACGGAAGCAAAAGGTACAAAGGACTTGTCAAGACAGTAGTATAGATACCATCATTGTGCCCACAATGGAGTGAGGGACCTCTTGGTTCCTCACGCTAGCAATTACATTGTTCTTGAGGATCACTCAGTGAGATCTATCCGTCTGGGACCTCTGGATCTACGATCTGCTTGACAGTGTATTGAACCGTGAGAGTTGTGCTAGCCTTCATTCAGTCATCTTGCCCCTCCAACCTTGTAGCAATTGGACCTTGTCCGCTACTACGATCTGTCTTTACCCGGTCCCCCAGTGGAGTCGGGAGCAGGCCGTAACATTCGGCCAGCTGAAAACGGGGAACCCCCGCCTAATTTCTCCTAAGCCTTGAGATTTGCCCCAATCTCAACGTTGAACATGACAAGTCATGATCTGGCCAGGCCCACGGCAGTTACATCCGGCACTTCGCAGAAAACGACAGCAGGCTTGACCGCCAAACCTTGAGGACCTTTGCACGAAGAGCGTTATCGGGCGGGCCTGCATCCCAGTCGTTCGCAAGCGCGCAACCGCGCCCCCGCAGCGGCCATGAGATTGATCAACACCAAAACACTCAAAATCACGGAATTTGTTGGTCACCAAACTCCTGCCTACGGAATTCTCTCCCACACCTGGGAAGCCGGCGAAGCGACATTCCGAGATGCTGAGCGACTCAGCGTCGGAAGCGGACAAGGATTCGACAAGATCCGGAAGGTCTGCGAGATCGCCCGACGTGACAAGCTAGATTTTGTCTGGGCCGACACATGCTGCATTGATAAATCAAGCAGCAGCGAGCTCACGGAAGCAATCAACTCCATGTTTCAATGGTACGCATCGGCTCAGGTTTGCTATGCTTACCTCGCCGACTTGAAGCCAACCAACCACAACCGCAGCATTGGTCTTTGTCGATGGTTCACTCGGGGATGGACCCTCCAGGAGCTTATAGCTCCAAGGGCGGTGCGGTTCTACGATCAGGACTGGCAGTATCGAGGTTCAAGACAGGACCTGTCGCTTTTTATCCAAAAGGCAACGCGCATCCAAGAAAACGTCCTTCGCAGCAGTATCAACGGGGAGCTCTTGCCCATGATCCCGGTAGCGCGGCGGATGTCCTGGGCAGCCGGGCGCGAAACTACAAGGCCAGAAGATATCGCGTACTGCCTTCTTGGCATCTTCAACGTCAACATGCCGCTGATTTACGGCGAAGGCGCCAGAGCCTTTGTTCGGCTGCAAGAAGAGATCATCCGACAAACCAGCGACTTGAGCATCTTCCTATGGAAAGCTAAGCCTGGCGACCAAAGAATGTATCGGGGCATTCTTGCCGAGTCGCCCGAGGAGTTTGCCACGGCCTCCACGACCAAAAGGCTCGCACAGTATGGCATCGACAGCCCCGAGTACGCGATAACGAACAAGGGTGTCAGGATACACTGTCCTCTCGTCAGCCAAGGTCAACAAATATCCGTGTTGGGCCTCAATCACTTCAGTGCTTCAGAATCAGATATGCAAGCCTCGTGGCTGAGCGCAGCTCAAAGGAAAACCCCAGATGAGATTCTCGGCGTGTATCTGAAACGCTGCAGCGATGGGACCTATTCGAGGGTACGACCAAATGACTTTGGCAGTGTGTCTAGATGGGTCACTACTGCACCGTCGCTGCGGTATCTGGCAAAGGACGTAGACCTGGAAAGGGGATACAGCCTTACCAATGCCGCAAAAAAAGCGTTCCACTTTACTGGCAAGTTCGATACAACTTCCTGGGACCTTGTGTCTACCACGCCGGCAGCACCATGGGACCAGGAAAACAAGGTGTATTTGCGAGAGGGCGACTCGCCTTTTGCCGCCTTTCACCTCTTCCAGTCAAACCTAAAAAATAGCATACAGGACGGTCGCTTCATCATCGCCTTTGGCATGTCTTCTGATTATTCCTCGCCCTGGGTGGCCATCGCCACGTCTGGACACAACGAACCGCTGTTTCAAGCCGCGCTGAAGGGGGATCTCGGGGCGATTAGAGACCTCGGAAGAGAGTCTGGGAAATGGCTGAATCAACAGGTGTCGATTGAGCTCGGTCGGGTCAGGAGAGCAAGCTCACGATCCCCAAGCCCCAAGAAGCAGAAGACTAATGTCACTGACTACCAGGAGACTTGGTGTCTCAAGTCATTGAGGGTATACTTTTGCACATCGGTGGAGAGGGACAACGGTTACAGAGTGGAGATTTCTGAACTTGAACGTGAAGAGCAGAATGAACAGGAGGGTGGGAGCAGCAGGGTTTTAATCTTTTCGGTATTGATATTGTTTTTAGCGCTGTTAGGCAACTATTTGCATCACAGAGAAGGCTAGGGTAGCTGGTACAGACCAAACAGCTGAACTAACAAAACGACCACACTTTCCCAACCCTCCAGACAACCAGATACTTGCACTTGAATTCAATCCTTCAAAGGTACCATCCTACAAAACTTTTGGACAAACGCACAGCACTCCTCCCCACTGATGTCAAACATGCCCGTCGCGTTGAGCTTCGAGATCGCATCGCAACAGCTATCCGCCTCCACGGGGCAGCCGTGATAAGTCGGAACCATACTAGGTTTGTTCGCCCCTCCCGGGATCTTGCCATTTGCTTGACAATCCGCCTTATAGCCGCTCCCGAAGTTGGCGACGCAGTTGTCGTCAGTAAACACAGAAGTAGCCTTTTGCTTGTCGGTGGTGAGACACTATATGCCGATATATGTCAGCGTATCAAGACATAAGATATACTCTCTAGAAGGAAAAAAAAAACAATTGCAGCAAGACTTACCAGGGCCCACACACCATCTCCATACATGGCCTTCCGCGTCCCGTCCGCGAGATCACACAGTCCTTTCACCTTCGCATCCTTCTCGGGCTTCGAAGTCGAGCAATTGCATCTGATGATGCCGCTAAACAGAAGAAGAAAGAAAGAAAAAACTTGTCAGATAGGGGGAACAATTCATGTCCATGGAAATCACTCACCGCTGCCGAGGCTGAACAGTTGCCCCCCAACCCGGCACGGCCAGGACGCACAAGGCCACTAGCCAGAGGGCGCGGAAGTGCCAGGGGAGAGTCATCGACATCATTCTGGTACTCTTTCTGCTATTGTGACGGGCGTCTTTGTGGCAATGAGAAAAGAAAAGATAACAGACCATCAAAAAGACCAGAAACTTCAATGGGTCGACTGTTTTATCTAGCTAAGTGCTTACAGGAACATCTCGGATGTCGGCTGGGATTTAATATCGAACACAGCCGACATCCGAGTCGACGCTGTCAGTTGACTTATCAGAATAGATCCCCGGATCGCGGGTCGCAGAGACGGCAGTTTGGTGCGGCACAAGCAGCCTCCGGATAACTTCGTACCTACGGGTAATACACTCGGCATCGCCAAATCCAGCAGCAGAGAGCTCGCCGAGGCTATAAACTGGATGTCTGATTGGTGCGCATCTGCTCTGTCTGAACCACATTGATGACCTAACCCCTGGCGAGGAGACTCTCGGGATGTGTCTGAAGCGCTCGGCGATGGGGCTACGCAAGGGCACGACTGGGCGACTACGCAACAGTTCCTGCATTGACTCCAGGAGCTCCTTCGTTGTGGTATCTCGTCAAGGGCGTGTCGCCTGACATGATCCATATCATCGCTGAGGCCACGAGAAAAGTGTGTTTCACTTCATCGGAAAGTCACACAAAAAGTACCTAGGTACTACACCCTCGTCTCTTCGATTCAGGTAAGCAAGTTTTTCGCATTCATACGACAACAAACCCGAGCTCAGCCAAGAAACCTAGTCCAAGGTCGTGAAATTTTCTCTCTCGGTGGCATCTAAACAGAACACGGAGGGGGGGTTGCTACCTGGAATTTGACAAGAAACCCGGGAGCCGAGCCCCGATTGCGTGAGCTTATGGACAATGGATCGATGTCCTGGCATCTTAGATGCAGCATATCATCAGAGGGGTTGTTCAGAGCGATCTAGGGTATATGTATGATGGAGTGGGACGAACACGTTCCCAGGGGACGACAGCACGACGACATGGCGATGTGAACTCGGGTCATGGTTTAACCCCACGCTTGTACCACCGTCGGGAGACGGTGCGTAGTGTTTAAAGACGATCGTCTCAGCTGGAGCGACGAGAACAGAGTCAGCTGCGTATGATACGTGTTATTAGGTTACGTATCAGATGCCCGTGGTGGTTACGGCGGGAGGGGAGAAAGGGAGGTCGAGTTCGGCTTTGTCGAGTGGGGTTGGTAGTCTGAGGAACGGGATGAATGATGCGTGGACGAAATGGGGGGTTTTGACATTGATTGGGTTGCCTGGCTCGCATGTTTTCTAGTGAAGGGGATAACTACAATGTTGAAGATCTTAAGGACTGGAAAGCAACAATGAAAGCATCGATATCTTCCTAAGCAGCCACCCCCACTTCAACCGTCGCCTGGGGTATGATATTAACCACATCCCCCTTTCCAATCTCTTCATCCTCCTTTCCAATCTCTTCATTCCCCATAGTCCTGGAATCCTCCCACATCCCCTGAGCCTTCTTGCACCACACAAAGTGCTCCATGAACCCCCTCGTCGAGTATCTCCTCATCTCCATCCCCTTCCGTGGGCTCCCACAGTTCGGCGGCCACCGTGACGCCCAAGCACGAGCAGCTTCTTCCCTCCACACCGACTGACACCCCTTACAACTGACCCCCTGCTGCTCTTTCACTCGTGACCCCTTCACTTCCAACGGGGGCAACTCCACGCGGCACATGTACCGAAGGTCATACGACAAGCAATACCGGTCCCTGTCCGTTTTTGGCGGCGTGAGATCCACACCCGTGTCCTTCGGAACCCGATTCGTCGCAACGAGCCACTGCTTCTTGTTCACCGTCGCTCTTTTCCTGCCCTCGTAGATCCGCTGGTCATCCGGGTATGCCCGTGGGACGGAACGAACGATGCGAAAGGAGTCGTTCTCGTACCGAGCGAGGACCTTTCGCTGGGCAACGGTGATGCGCTCGACTTGAAGGTCTGATACGTCGTCGCTACCGGAGGTGATGCAGCGGTTGCAGCACCGCTGGAGGGTGGGCATGAAGATGAAAAGCCCGAGTTCTCCGCATCGGTAGCATTTTTCGGAGGTTGCTACGTTGTACAGGGTGGATAGGGTGGTTTTGGAAGTGAGTTCAAAGCGGGTGAATGCCAGCATGGAGGACACGGCGTGTGTGGCCATCAGTTTGTAGAGCGGGAGGGCGGCAACGACTTCCCGGAAGCGGGCGTTGACATGACGAAGGCGGAACAGAGTCTGAATGGGGAGGTCTTGGATTATTTGGTGGAGAAGTTCGAGGGGTAACTTGCGAAGAGCACCGAGGTTGGACTCAGGGGTGCGGAGGAAGTCGAAGAGGAGGAAGTAGCAGACGGCGGTGACTTGTTCCGGGGGGAACTTGGTGAAGTGGGGGGTGTCATTGGGGAGGTAGGTAGTGGCTGCGAGGAGGGCGTCGGTATTGGTGATTGTGGTCGTGTCGTACTTTTCGGATGACTGGTGCTCGGGGGAGAGAAGCTGTCGCTCGTCGACAGGGTGGAAAATCTGGCGGGGGATACACATGATGATGAGTGGTCAAAGTCAAGACTTGAGGTCGGAAGTGCTAGTGAACACATTCCGCGGGCTAAAAAGGGGTTTATATACTCAGAAGGAACAAAGCCGGGCACTTACAGAAACCCCGAGGCATTCGTCTGGTCTGGCTCATTCGGTTGATGCCTCGCCATCATCTCAGACGCGCATTTCACCAGATGCGCATCTGGACTGCCATTGTGACTGGTTGAATCCTCCAACGGCACGCTGCATATGCAATGCCGCCAAGAAAATCTAGGACTTTGGGGATGATCTGGGGGAATGGTCGAGCCCCAAATCTGTGAGCCAATCATTGACAGCGACAGTGGTCAAAAAAGTGGGGCCTTCCTGTCCATCGCTCTTGCCCCCTTACCCTTCGGCCTGTACCCGCGCGAGAAGAAGGGTGTCAGTGACGCTGGCAAAAAGCGTCTGTCATCTGGTCAGTCATTTTCATACAGGTAATTTGTGGTGTTCTGCTCCTTGGATATTACCATGGGAAACAGCCCACGCATTCACTCCCTCACATTCACTGAGACCTGCTTTTCCCCCAGAGCCGCCAAGACCCAACAGTTCACTGCACCCAGTGACAGAGCAGTTTCCTAGTGTAGCTAATTTGTCCAATGCCCCTGAGCAAATGACATGCTGAGGCTTCACTGTGGCTTGCAGCAGTGATGTCACACCACTCTGCCATCCGACAAGTTGGAAAGCCAGCTTTTCTGCCCTGAAAGTGTCGCGTGACAAATTCCTTTTTTCGTCAAGATGAAGAATAAAAGCTTGCAAACGGCAAGTCCCAAATATGCCCCAAATATGATGATCAAATAACCTTATTCTTTCGATCTGGACCCGGAACCATGTTGTCGGTGCTGCAATATCGAAAGATCGGCAAGGACGTCGCACGACATGTCTCGGCTGGCGTCGATGGCCGTGTCATTGCCCGGACATCCATCGACGCCAAGAACTCGGATTCTCCACCTGGAGTAAACGACGAGGAGAAAGCAAGGCAACCGAACCAGAGGGAAGCAGTCTCAAAATCTGCTGAGGAGGATGGAGACAAGGAAAAAGACAACGACGACAAAATCTGTGTCCGACTCGACGACGAAGAAAACGACCCGCTCAACCCCAAAAACTGGTCCCTAGCATCACGATCCAAGAACATCGCCGTCCTCTCCCTGCTCATCTTCGTACAGGCATGGGCAGGCGGCGCGGAATCCATGGCCAACGCCAAGGCCAGCGCAGAATTCGGAGTCAGCAAGACGGCCGAGAATCTGTCGACGGCCATGTACCTCTTCGGTATCGGCTCCGGTGCCCTCGTCGCCGGTCCGGTCTCTGAAACAGTCGGACGGAATCCCACCTATCTTGTGTCCACGTTTTGCTTCCTCTTCTTTGTCTTGGGCTCGGCAATGGCGCCCAACTTTGCGGCTCAGGTGGTCTGTCGATACTTTGTTGGGCTTGCTTCAAGTGCAACGCTTTCGATCAATGGCGGTAGTGTGCGGGATCAGTTCCGGCCTGTCAAGCGATCTTGGGTGTTTCCCATCATTGCTTGGGCCAATGTGACTGGTGAGGTCTCTCCCCTATCCCCTGACCCCCTTTTCACTCGATTGTCGTCCCCCTTAGCTGGAGATTATGTTAACCTGCGATCCAGCCCCTGTCCTTGCTCCCATAGCCGGCGGTTGGATAGCTGCTCATCCCCGGCTGCATTGGCAGTGGATGGACTGGATTACCCTCATCATTGGCGGTGCAGCATGGTTGTTAGCCATCTTCTGCCTGCCCGAGACGTACTTGCCGCTCCTGCTCGACTGGAAGGCAAAACACATTCGACGCATCACAGGGGATAACCGTTACGTCTCAGAGCATGGTTCCGCTGGATCGCTCACCTCTCGCCTCAAGGACAAGCTTCCGCTCACGACCAAGTTCTTCGTCACGGAGCCGGTAGTTGGTGTGTTAGGGGGCTATCTCGTACTGTTGTACGTGCTTCTCTTCTCGTTTCTCTCCGGCTTCGACTACATCTTCAAGGAGACATATGAGCTACCCATTGGTTTCGTGGGGTCCTGCTTTGGCGCTATCGCCGCCGGCACCACCTTCATCACCCTGTTTGCCCCTGTCTTCTTCAGCTGGACCCGCCACAAGACCGAGCATATCCAGGGTGCTTCCGTTCAACCGGAGTTCCGACTCTGGCCGGGTATCGTTGCTGCGCCACTGCTTCCGGTCGCCCTGTTTTGGCTCGGATGGACCAACTACAGGAGCATATCCATCTGGTCAGGTCTGGCGGCTTGCTTCGTCTTTGGCGTTGTCTTGGTGTCCATCTACATCAGCAGCTACGAGTACATCATCGACAGCTACGGGGATCACGCCGCAACCGCTCTCTCGAGCATCACGTTCGTCCGGTACATTGTGGCAGGGGGGATGGTCATGGCGGCGCGCCCGATGTATGAAGGTATTGGTGTGCATTGGACCATGACTTGGCTGGGGTGTTGTGCTGCGATCTTGGCACCGGCCCCTTTGCTCTTCAAGATCTACGGGAAGAGGTTGAGGGAGAAGAGCAAGTATGCGAAGTAGATAGCGTGATCATGAAATTTTCATCTCCAGTTCTATCTACAACCCCGACAAAGGAACCCGTCCAATGCTTCCTCAGCCGTCTCCCTGTCCCCGTCCTTCCCCCATGAGATCCCCTCCCTTCGACACAAGCCACTGCGCATCTCTTCCGGTCTCTCCCCCTACTCAAAAAACGAAATCGTCCGACACTCAATACTCTCCCTCACCTTCTTCGTCTCGGGAAAACTCTCGTCCCAAAACGCCGAATGCGGCACCCTCCATCCCACGCTCGAATCACTATCATGAAACTTGAACAACAGCGCCTCATCCCTCTCCATCCCCGAAAAGTACCACCACCGATGATCAGGGTTATGTCTGAAAATCGCCGCCGCCAGCTGCTTGTCGTCGTCCATCGGGGCGAACATGGCGTCCCCCTCGGGAATCTTGTCCACTACCCACAGGACGTTCGGTGTGCCTTCGTCGTTGCGGACGCTGCGGGCGTCGCAGACGGCGAGGGGACAGTCTTGCGGCGGGGGACTGAATGTGCGCCAGAAGGACGACATGATGAAGCGTTTGAAGCCTGGACCGCCGGGACGGGCCTTATCGTACAGCTTCTTGGCGTACGCGAGTTGGCGAGAGGGCTCCGTGTCGATGTGCACCTCCCCAGCGGCAGGTTGCAAACCTCCATAATGCCGGTAGGGTTTGCCGTCACTGCCGTCTTCCGTCTTCTTCTTGGGGATGTTGCCTGAGGTGCGCAGCATCCATCCCTGGGAGTACACCACGTCTGCGCCAAATGCCTTTTTCACATGCTCGCAGACCTCAGCTTGGTACTTGTCTTCGACTTCGGATTTACCGCGGAAGTCGGTAATGTTCGTCGGTGCGTCGAGCAGCTGGAAGCCATGCCGGTCAAAGGAGAAGTGGGAGGTGATGGTGCGGCCGTCGCGGATGGTGGTGGGGTATGGACCGTAGGTGCCGGTGTTGACTTCGACGCCGGCGGAGACGAACCGGCGGTTGATGTCGGGGCCGGGGAGGAGGTAGTTGAGGTTGGCCTGCGTGGTGCGGGCTTTCTCTTCGATGGTGTCGTCGATGGCCATTTGTGCGAGATGATGTTCAGGAGACCGATATTGGCAGGATGGTGGATGAAATGCACAATGTGATTATTACTACTCTTTTTATTATTATACATTCGGTGACCCACTGCCCTTTAGGCGATTAATGTATGTGCCGAGCCTAGGGGCGATCTCGTGAGGGGGAGCTCACCTCTGGGACTGTGGATCCGGCCCGACCCGGTTGTGTGAATCCGGGGAAGTGGCCCTAGTTTCTGCCGCACCGGGAATCGTACCATGATCGTCAAACAACAAAAAATCCGAGGGGAATAGTCTTCCACGATCAGCCTCCTGCAACTACCCCTCTACCTCGTCCTTGCCACCAACTGTCCCTTGTCCACCGTTGGCCAAGCCCGCTACAGAGGGGATCCTGGCTCTGGCCCATGTCTCTGCGCCTCCTCGACATCCCGAAGAAACTCCTCTCTTTCACGTTCCAACTGTCTCTGCATCTCACCAAACGACCTAATCCAAACCCAATAGTAGGCCTCGGTTTCCTGTTCGCTGTCGAACTGGTATTTCATCCAGTCCTCCTCGTACTGATGCAGTTGCTGCTTCTCCACTTCTTCGTCTACTTCTTGAAGGATATTTCGCTCCCACTCCTCTGCTTCTTCAATTTGTTTCTCCAAGCTCCCCGGTGCGTCGGGACTATCCCTCTGCGCTTTCTTGATGCCCCACTCCCAACCACCGGGTGCATTGGGTATCCACTTGACCGTCCTGCGATACGTCTCCCGGGCATTGCGCAACTCATTCAGGACAGAAGGTCTCCCGACGATGGCGTAGTGAATGGTTGGGATGCAGGTGTCCCGTCGTCTGCCGTGACCTAGAGGCCGTGGCCCTTCTTTGTAAAGGACCTTCACCGTGGCCTGCAACAACCTGGACTCGTTCTCGAAGAAGCCATCGATGTTTCCTTCGTGTTCATCCCTCCAATTCAAGATGTCGAGTGGATGACCATGCCATGGGCGCCACTCTCGAGTGAAGATGGCTGGTCTCAGCACACAACACCCGAGAGGCCGGGCGGTAAACGCCGGAATCAGGTCAGCTCCGTCGCACTCGATCCAATCCCAGGCCTCCATACTCTCGTCAGGCTGAATGCCGCGACCGCCGAACAACCTGTTTGAAAGCAATGGAAGGGTTTTGTTCCGGCTCACGCGCTCCTGCACTGACAGAATCTGTTCCAAATTCGGCAAGTGTTTAATCTCGGGGAGGAACATCCACCTGCTGGAAAAGTTGCGTGGAAGATTGCGTAGAAAAGCGTCCCGGCCCAGCCAACTGTTGTCCAGGACAGCCAGTCGCTTAATTCGCCCGAGATCCCCTTCATGGGCATGATGATATAGGCGATCCCAGCAAGCTGGCAAGGCCCTGGGTTGAACATTGGGTCCTCGAACAGATACTGCGGCTCGTTCCGATTGATTGACTGACGACATCGTGTGAAAAGGGGCTTCGTCTAGGAAGAGTGCATCATGGTCGAAACAAAACCAGGTGCCAATTTTGTAAGAGGAGCCTTGGTATCCAAACGCAAGTTCGTATCCCTCCTCGATCAGGGTGCGCCGTGACTCAAAACAGGTGTGAAGTAAGCTTGGAATAGGCGCGAGGCTGAACAGGCGCCCCTCCCTTGCCCATTGTTCTCGTTCTTCTTCTGTGATACCCTCGTGTTCGTCGTAATCGAACCACGGCGAGGGCTCGAGCAGCTCCACAAATCGGGGCTGTATCGCCATCCGGTAGATCTTCACACGTAGCTCGGGCGGAAGCTTGGGGAAGGAATGAAATGTAGTGGCTGGCGCCATAATGGCAATTGTCTGTCTGCCTGCGAAAAGTCAGAATGTGGTCGCAAGGAAGGCGCAGACGCGTCGCGGTTGACCGCACGCGCACCTGCTTCTCGCGTTTCCAGACTCAGATCGCGTTCTTGAAGA
Source organism: Cercophora newfieldiana (assembly GCA_030512285.1). NCBI lineage: Eukaryota > Fungi > Ascomycota > Sordariomycetes > Sordariales > Lasiosphaeriaceae > Cercophora > Cercophora newfieldiana. Next base: position 9,395,745 of record JAULSV010000001.1, read on the forward strand.
CGCACTTGGTGCAGCTGACGCCAAAGATCGTGCCAAACGGTAGATGGCGAGCGTGGATGTGAAATTGGGGTGGGCGTGGCGAGGTTGATGTTGGAAGAATCTTTGGGGTGGGTGAAGGAGAGCTCCAGGTCGCACGAGGTGAGGCGCACCTTCCGTGTCAACCTCTTAGGGCAATGATGACGATAAACCCAACAGGATCAGCGATCAATAAGGCAACCAATTCAGGCATGTGCCCCTGCCCCTCAGCACTTTGCATCGCAGCTTCCCGCAACACAGACTTGGCCTTCTTCCTCGCTGAACGCTCAAGTTCGCAGAATCCATCAAGCTGCTTGTTTCTGACATGACGTCTAACCCCCTGCCAATCTCTTGCCCCGAGACAGCAACGTGTCATAGCCATGGATGGCCAACTGCTGTTCAAGCCCCATCAGCCTCATCGACAATTGTTATCCTTGGTGCGAGATCCCGGGCGTCAATCACACTACGCTGCACCAGACGGAGCAGCAGCTGGTCATGGGCAAGTTCAGGGATTGCGTGAAGATTAACGGGAGGAACATGAACAAGTCGAATATTATTTCGTACTATTTTGGAGGAGATGCGACGACGATTGGGGGAATAAAGAGGGCGTTGGTATGGGGGTTATTGGTTGCGGGGCTGCTTGCGGTCGTATAAGTCGTGAAGTCACAACAGCGGTAAGGGATCAAGTTGGATATTTCGGTCACTTGCTACAAGAGCGCGATACTAGAAGATGAATGACACCTGTCTTTGCGTCTGGGACTGCACTCTCTCCAAATGACCCCTGACCCCCGGCTCCCTCTCCTACCCCCTGCCCTCCCCCACAGACTAGCCAACAGGTAGTGCGGGCACTTGTCATCAAAAAGGCACATGTTCACCCTACCCATGCCTTTTTCCACACACCACCTTGGCTAGCCGGATGTCCAACATGGCTAGTGCCACTAGTAATCGAGGGACTTGAACACCTCGCCATTCATCTTGCAGTTGTACTCCCACCTGTTGCCGGGGAACCCAGAAAACTGCATGGAGCTGTATCCGCCCTTGCACCCAGTCTCCCTGAACAGCTTGCAAAAGCACCAATCTGGCGAGCCGCGGAAATAACGTCAGTTTTCAGTACATTTACATTCTTGTCGGGGAAAGTTGACATACCGCCCGCGATGCAGGCACCAATCTTCATGGAGGAGCCCTCCTGGTGGGTCCAGCAGCCACCAGGGTAGGTATCCATCTTGCTGAAGCCCGTCCCGTACCAGCTTGACTTGAGATTGCTGCAGTGATCGTCGTTGTAGTAGTGGATCGCCATCTGGTTCTGCGCCGTTGCGAGCGGGATGAGGAAAACCATCAAGAGGGTGGCCAGCTTGGCAAAGATGAGGGAAGTAGGGGCCTTCATTTTGAAGACTTGGAGGTTGAAGTTGGGCTGAGATGAGAAGGCAAGGATGCTGAGGGGGTTTTGCAAGGAAGTGAGTGTTGCTGTGTTTGACGAGTTGGTGCTGAATGGGTTGTCGGCGTGGATGATGGGGTTTATGCATCATGCCTTGTCCCAGCTCTGCTGGTCTCCTCCATCATCCGCTTTCGGCGCCTCGTAACAACCATCACTGTCAAGTCAACCGAGCATTGCTTGCGTTCAGTCCGCATTTCGAAGAACAATAACCACCTTCCTAAACTTCATTCAAATCTATACACCACGTGAAGATGATCGGGCCTACTACCCTGGAATATGCCTCGTCGAAACCAATAGTGGGCGTTGATAATTTCGACATTACAAAGTGTCGGATTCGATTGCGAAAAATTACGGTGGCAGGTATGTTGAAACTCGTTCCTTTTTGATTCCCTCCTTTTTTTGTCTTTCCTTCTTTGATTCCTCGTCTTTTTTGCTAACACAGACAAGCATCGGTGGCGCGGATCCGTTCTGGGGAGTCCTGAGTGGCGCGTTCAGCTTCGGCATCACCTTCGAATACACCATCACCACCACAGCGGCGTGCAACGTTGCGTTCCGGGACCAGGTGTAGGTCTGGGGCCGTCGCCGCATGGGCTGGGCCGCCGTCGAGATGCGCACCTGCCAGACGTGCCAGGGTTGGTCGGGCTGTGGAAACTGGCGGGGTGGCTGGGTCAATGCCCCTACGACCAACATTGGTGCTCAGGGTCAGGAGTATGGATGTAGTGCTCGGTCGCAAACGGCTCTCAAGTGCTAGACTTGAGAAATTGCCGTACGTAGGCATTATAGCTTTGCGTCGTTGTGGAGAATTTCCGTGCGGGATAGCCGGGTAGAGAGAGAGGTACTTTGTTCAAAGTAAATAATGCTCATTTGTTGAGAAACTGGATTCCCCAATGCAGGACGTGACACTTCATGTTGCCAACCTGGCACAATTTCAAGTTCCCAATGGCAAAAGCCCACATGAACGCCCTGTTTCCCGTCATTGCCTTGCTCCTGCCTGACGAGCATTGAACAGAAACGTGGTGATTGGTCGGGCAGCCGCTGCACCCCCGCCTTCAGCCCGGCCCCCGCTTCACACTTTTCAGCTCTCCTCTCCATCTCCTCATTCCAGACTGCAACATCTGCTTTTCAACACGTCCTGACATCATCACGATGGACCTACCCCTAACAGTCGACCCCCCGGACTCCCTCGGCTTTGCCAAAGTCAGCGGTCTCTATGGCCCCGGTACTTGGGCCGCGTGGTTCCTGACCGTGGCTGCCTCCTGGATCCACATTTTCTTTCACAGCCCCCGCGGCAAGAAGAAATTAGACCTCAATCTTTGGGTCTATCCCTTGGACTCAATGTCGCGGCATTCGACCTTATCCGCCGCTCTCGTATCCTACGCCAACTATACGATGCGGATCCCGAGAATGGGCAATGGAAAGAAGAGGTCGCGAGCGTCGGGGCAGCGATGACAGTTGTGTTTTGGGGGTCTTACCATGCCCAAGCGCAGCTCCTGGTCAGCCTGAGACGTTGGACAACCTACTCCCTGAGGCGATTCATTATCTGTCTAGGCCTCTTACTACCATCTGCCAGCTCCGTTGTTGCCTCTGTTCATTTAAGTCTGTGGAAGGACTCGGCCAAAGAATGGTTCACGAAAGGGGGGCTCAATCTGCATCATCTTGAAGGCGAAATTGTCGATATCATCCCAGTCCTGTATTGGAGGGGCATTGAAAGCGACGATCGGTGTTTGGCGCTCATTTTTTGGTCTGGGTTTCTCTGGTTGCTTGCAATGTCGACGGTGGTGCTTTGGCGGGTCTGGACTTTCTTTGGTCCATTACTTATGCCGGTACTTCGTGATTTTTCTCGCTGCAGGGAATGGCTTTACCGGCAGTTTACTTCACTCCCCGATTTCGGGCAGGTCAACACGTCCGTGAGGAAACTCTACACTGGCATGGTGGTTGTGTCAGCCTTGACCCTTGGAGGGGGTCTTCTTTGTCTCCTTTTATACTACCTTTTCGCATGCATCTTTACAGCGTCGTCTGGTGTGCTGGTTTACCCTGTTTTCGTGTCGGTATTCCTCATTAAGCGGTTGTGTGGGTCAATCAAAGACTCTGACTGTTGTTTTCTGATGCCCTGTGCTCCGCAGTCTATCTCAGAGACGGATCAAGCGGCGGCGTTGTTCATAGGGTTGTTTCTTTTCGTCGGGGTTGAGATTGCCATGCCGCTGTACAAAAGAGTGAAGCTGGGACATGGGGTGAAGGCGGAGTTCAAACGTATGGTGAATCGGGTGTTCCAGGCTGGGAGGATGCGGGGATTGTTCGCTGATACTGTCAGCAGCGCTCAGGAACAGTCAGTCAGGGGGACGTCAAGGGTGAATTCCGGCATCGAGTTGGAAGAGGGTCGCGACACTTTAAGTCGGCCGGGGACTTCGACTTTCGTGCCATCTGGGGAGAGGCTCTAGATGTTCTACTTATGCAGAAGGCATGGGGGGATAGCAGAAACGCCCCATTGTCAGGGAGTCCAGGTTGCACAATACTACGAGCAGCCAAGGCCCAACAGTCAGCCCCAGAACGGCAAGAGTGGGCTGCATGCCTGTTTGTTCCAAACCCACATCGTGAGATCTTGACGACTTCCCAATTCTATCAAGGCATTCGAACTTGAAGTGATGCAAATCACAACAGAGCTCAGATCTCCACCCCCATCAGCCCAAACACCCCCAAATCACAGCAGACATTTCTGGAAGATCGCACACACTCTCGCCTTATCGAATATCACAATACCGCGACTCAAGTCCGATTCACCTCCGAACTCCTCAATTGCAATGCAATATGTCAATAAAGCACACAATCCGTTGTCCCCGAAGCGGGCTAGCCCCAAATCCCACTTCCCGTCTTGACCCCTGAATCGGCACCCCATTGGCCCTCGGCAATCTCAAAAAGCAATGGGCGATCTCAACAATGACTCGCTCGCGCACACCCCCTTTCTTGCGCGGGGGTGACTTACCCCCGAACCCGACCGGCCACCTGAAAATAACGGCGGAGCTAGAGCGAAAAAGATGATAGTGTAAACAAGAATGTGGATCTGCAAATCCCAAATGGCATGGCGCGCGTGGCGGATGGCGATTCCCATATGCATGGTCCCCAGATGCCGCGTGGGATCTGTCCCGGGATGCTTGGCAGGCGAGTCGACGCCATCGGCCGAGGACCATGCATATGGCGGACCGGGGGGTGTCGTGGTAGTGGGATTCAGACTCCATCGGCATGGGATCCATCCCGCACGGTTCCACTCCGGACGGAGGAGGTGAAAGATGACGATGACCAGTCACGGCGATGCGGACGAACGAAAGAGCGATCATCCGTCTGTCGGTCGGTCTTTTGAGAATCCGAATTGGGATTGGGTAATGGCCGGCGAACTGTCCACCCAGTGTCGGCAACTTGCGTGCGACGCAAGGGATGAGCAGGTTGGTAAGCGCCACGGGGGAACTAACGTTCCCTCCTCGCCGTCTGTTTCGACAGAGACCAATTCGCTTAGGTGATTTTTGGAATTGGGGTGCGGACAGTGGGAATTTCCCTTGCAGCCGGGACAGTGGCCGATGGGTTTCGGACGACGCAGCCCGGTTCCGTCCTCGGACACGACCGAGGAGGAAGGAAGCGAAGGCGAGGTGACGAGGGGTACTTAAGAGCGGCGCGGTGGACGCTGAATGGTGCGACGGAGGTGCATTTCACAGCCGTCTCGTCACACATCACACCTTTCTTCTTCAAGTTCGATCCTTTGTTGCGGAATCCCCCTGAGTCCAGTCCAGTCCAGTCCAGTCCAGACCATCTGTTCATATCGTCGGCGTCATCGTCACCACAATGGGTTCATTAGCGCCGTCAGACACCCGCACCCTGTTGGTCCTCGGCTCCGGTCCGGGCATCGGCAGGAGCGTGACGACTCTCTTTGCGTCGCGCTGGTACGGGAATGTTGTTCTCATCGCGCGTCGTGCCGATCAGCTCAAGGTCGAGAAAGAGGTTGTCGAGCGTATTCCCGGCGTCAAGGTCGGCACGTACGCCGTCGACTTGACCGACACCGATGCTCTTGTCGCTGCGCTTGACGATGCCGATGCCACCTTTGGCAAGCCCGAAGTCGTCTTTTATAACGCTGCTCGTGTTCGTCCGTCGGCGTTCTTCGAGCATCCGGTCGAGGATATCGAGTATGACTTGAAGGTTCGTTTTTGTCTCCTCGCCGAAGAAACGTCGCTGATACTGACATCACCTGCAGATCAACGTCAGCGCTTTGTACAACATTGCCTCTCGCTACCTTCCTTACCTGTCCACTCTCCCCAAGACAAACCCCTCCTCTCACCCCGCTCTCATCGTCACCAGCTCAGCGCTGCCACACCACCCCATCCCGCAGTTCTTTGCCCTCTCGCTTGTCAAGGCCGCGCAGCGCAACCTCGTGCAGAGCCTGCACCTCACATACGCCCCTCAAGGCGTGCACGTCGGCGTCATCAACGTCGGTGGACCCGTCAGCCCGGACCACGAAGCGTGGAATCCGAGCAACATTGCCGAGAAGACTTGGGGGTGGTTTGAGCAGGCAAAGCCCGGGAATGGAAAGAAGGAGAGTTTTGAGGTGTTGATTTGATCATGTCGGAGAGAAAAGAATTTCGGGGAAAGAACGTCGGGAAAATCGTGCGTGGAGTGCAGGATCTGGGGAGGAGGGAAGGGGCAGGATCGAGCCGGAAAATCCGGGGAAGGGAATCTGGGGATCTGGGGAAACCAGCCAGGAGGATTGGAATTTTGCCTTGCTATTATTGCCTATCAGTCAGTCAGTCGCAAGCACAGTATCGAATAGAATGCAGTTTTCCAGACTCTGGACGTGCCTTCCTCGGCCTGCGATGGTGATGACCCCTCATGTGACACAGTGCGGCCAATCCCAACCCGCGGAACCCCTCGGTGCGGTTGGCGTCGGTGTGACCCGAGTGACCACGCTTGCGGCGGCTAAATCCTCTTTTTCTCTCGTCCAGTCAACCACAATATTGTTTTTCAACCATCCACTCACGACCAAAGTTCTCGTTGCCAGAAAAAAGGAGGCGGTGCGAAAGGGATGGCATCTGAGACCTTGGATGCCGACGGTAGCCATTTGCTCGACGGTTGTCACGGCAGATGATTAAACATTATGATGATGTTGCAGAGTTCTAGATCTAGCAAGGGAAAAAGAATACAAAAGCCACCAAGTCATGTCTGCTCCGAGTCGCGAAAGCCAAACTGCCACCTCCTCGTCATGCCTCTACGGTACTCTCCACGTGTGCGAACATCTACCATCTAGACCTCCAGCGTCATTCCCCCTGAACTCCAACACCTACTCCTCCTGTCCTTCAGATTTCATCATACAGTCCGTTCCCTCATAACCTCTGCCTCACGGCCCCACGGTGATCTTCACCTCCCTCCCAACTTTCCTCCTCTCTGCCTCCCCAGCCCCCTTCCCTGCTCCCTTTTCCTCGTCCCCATCACCCACAACAATCTCCGACCCAGCAATCGAGGGAGCCAACTCAGAAGGGGGCTCAAAGAGTCAACTGCTGCTCTCCCACGAGAAATCCTTGCGCACCATAATCTCATTGTTATGGTAAAACACCGCCGGCGGATGATCTCCTGCTGCTGACTTGCCGGTGGCGCTGCTGCTGGAGCTGGGCGGCTGCAGTTTCTGGCCTGAAATGTCGACGGTCAACTCGATCTCGTCGTCGCCTCTGTAGGCCTGGTTCTCCCTGTCCCGATCCTGGGTCCTGAGTGTCATGCCCAGCCCCTTTTTCTTGTTCCCGCCGCCGCCGCTGTGAGACATGTCGAGTTTGGAACCGAGTTTGGTCCCCTTGGACTTGTCGGACGCGTAGTACCCCCCGCCCTCAGCATCGGGCATGCCTGCGTAGGATGAGCCGGCGCGACGCCAGAGGCTGCGGACGAGGGGCGCGTAGGTGGGCAGGCAGGCGCAGACAATTCCCACAAAGGGCTCGCAGCAGGACCAGATGAAGACCTTGGACATGGCCCATGTGAAATCGGGGGATTTGACGAGCTGGTCCATCATGACGATGCGAACGGCCGAGGCAACGCACACGCTGTGATTGATGCATATGTCAGTAACCTGGAGGATTCGTGAAAAAGGGGCTGGGGCGGAGCACGTACAAGCCGCCGAGAAGCAGGATGCCTCCGACAAAGATCTTCTTGGTGGTTGGCAGGTTGAGTTTCCAAACTGTGACGAATGTCAGGCACGCTATCCCGTAGAGGCATCCCGGAGGACGGATCGTCGCGCGTCTGTTGTCACACGCAGGACCGTCCCGTCACCAGATCACGTTCACTTTTGTGAATGGCACTCACTAGTGGGCGTCGGCACCAGCAGAATGGCCACATCAATGACCAACCCGATGATGCCGTTGCAGAAATAGAAGAGCGGAGCATCGATACACGTCCCCTTCGCATTCGGGTCCGTGTACTGCTTCCAGTAATAATCGATGGGCCGGCACCCCGCGAGCCATGTGACGGTGACCTCGGCCCAATGGGCACAGGTGAGCACCAAAACAACCGCCCAGACGATGCCGGTGCCGAAAATGCGGCGGTAGAAGAGCAGGATCGAAATCTTGGTGGCCGAGATGCAAGTGATGTAGATGATCACAAAGGCGTACGTCGTCTGGTACAGCTTGGTGAACTCGTCGTGCGTGACCACCCAGAGATGCTTGCCGCCGCCCCAGGGCACGCTGATGAGGCAGCACACTGCTGTGCCGACTCCCATTGCCTTGCACTTTGGTCAGTTTCACGCCCGTGATATTATTTAGTGGTGTTGTTTTGTCTCCACTCCGATCTACATACCGCCGCGAAGAGTATCACGTAGTCGTCCGCTGCCAGCCCCGGCCCCGTCTTCATCAGCCGTGTAATCATGCGCAAAACCACCGACGACAACCCAACGACCATGATGGCCACCACGGAACCGATGATGTCCATATTCTGGTCCTCGGTGAGGTCCACCCCCGGCGGTGTTGGCCCCCAAGCCCCCGAGTTCGACATGATGGCGAGTGGGTTGCAGACCGAGATGCTGTCTGTTGTGTAACTCCACTGACAGCGCTAGCACGCCCTGACAGCCGCCTGTAAGTCGGCCGGTGTGCGTCTGTGCTGCCGCTGTGCTCTGCGTGCCCAATGCGCTGGCTTCCGCCGCACTGTGCGCTGTGCACCCCTCGTTTGCCGCAGCAGGCGACAGGGCACCACCTCAACGACGAAGCGCTGTCAAAAATACCGCCGCCCGGCGTGAGAGGCAACAGGTCGAACCAAAGGCCGCCGCAATCTGCGACTCGAAGCAATGAGTGTTGGAGATGGTGTTGTCGATGTGAGCTGCCACCGGACTGGTCGCGAAAAGTGAGCGTGTGACCGATCCAAAATTTCGAGAAGGGGGGATACGTACCGCACTTTTGAAGGGCCATGGATCCCAACAAGAGACACTAGGAAAAAGAAAAGAAAGGGACTGGCCTCGCTTGTTGTGACATCCCATGGGGTTGCCATGGCTAGTCCCCCTCCCCTTCCCCCCTCCGACGTGATAGCATTGGAAGTGAGTGCCGATGGACCTCCGACTGCGTCGAGGAGAAGATGATGACAGGAATCCGGCAGGGCCCCCTTTCGGTGAAACAGCGAATGGCACTCGTCGTGCTGGCGAGCATCCAATACCATGGTCCAGCACACGGTGGGATTTCCAATAGCGTGGGCCGATCGTGCAGGTTGCCCGTCTGGTCGCTGGTCCATTGGCTGACCTCAGAAGCCGCATGGCAGCTCTCAGTGGTCGGCAACTCGCTGCAAGATTGAGGGCGCTGGACCTGTTGCGATCCGCCGAGACCTTGGAAAAGACGGGACATCCCACGCTAGCAGTTGAGTGATAGACCTTGACCGCTTTGCCCGCCCTGGCGCAGCGGATCTAACTGCGTCGGGACTGGGCTGATGATCCAAAGATGTTTCACCTGCGCTGCTGCTCTCAGGCTGCCCACCCATGGCCCGCCTGCCCATGCCCATCGGCTCTTTCTCTTTGGCGTGATGATAATCCCCATTCTTCATGCACGCCTCAGCGCGTATTTCTCGGCGACGCACACGTGTGAAAACTGACGAGGGGTGTGATGGCAAGTGGGGAACGGGGATGATCTTTCACGATCCCCAAAGACGAATAACCCGCTTAGGCAAATGTCGGTGTGTTGGGTGCGCTGTTTTCGGGAAATGGGGGCGATGCCCGATGATGGAGATGTGTGTTGTCAAAAGATGAAGCTGGAAGCTGGATGTTGCATCCGGGCGGCTGTTACCGTCGCCCCTCCCGCAGTGAGATGCGTTTGACACAGTCGTTTTGCACAGTGTCGCTGCCTGGGGCGGACTTTTGCGCAGAATCTTGCCACCCGCGGCGCTTGCTCTGCTTGGCGGGCCGTGCTTGCCTCTGACTTGCAGCAGTGCACGCAAACAATCAGGCACGGACTTGGAAGCAGCGAATATTCTGAGTGCCTGAGAGACCCCAACGTCACCTCAGATTCGCGAATTGCCTGATCTTGTCGAGTCTTTTGCTTCATGTCAAATGAGATACCCGATATAGCGCTCCTTGCGGTGGTCGCAAAAGGAGTCACGCCTTGATTGTGGTCTGATTGGAGTGAAAAGACACTGATGCGCCCAATGAAGCCAGAGCGGCTGAGAGCATGCCTTGCTGTAGGATTTTTCTCGCGGTTGAGTGGAGCGTCGGTTGCACAGCTGGGTCCGCGCCTTACACCAGAAATCGCGGGGAGATCCAACTCCACCTGGGCACGTCTCCACCTCCGCACTCAACTTCCCTGTTACCCCAGATTCTCACCGACGCGCCTAACTCTGATTGGGAAGCCGAAAGGCGAGATCCTGGGAGGCAAGGTCGGCAAATATCAAAATTCCCATCTTCCCTCGGTTAGCAACCGTCCTCTCTCTGCCCTGGGAGCAGGGACAGGGCCCTGATGCTCGAGGAGTCACGGGAAGACGGCCAGTCAAAACTCCCAACTTCAAGTCACACCAAAAGTCGCGATAGTGACAAGGAGGCAACAACAAGGCTTAGAACTGAGACACAACACCCACTCCGCCAGGTCGTGTGCTGTGACAATGAGACCCTCTGGCCGTCTACTGGACCATGCCGGCACGGCACGATCCATCAGGTCCGACTCGGGAACATTGCAACCTGGAAGCATGTCGTCGAGTCTGGTCTGATTGTTGCGTCCTTGACAGTGTCCGGCCTCCAAAAATATTTTGGCCCCCTCAAAAAATTGCGCAGAATCGACCTGCAGAAGAAAAAAAGTTTACCAATCAAGAATTCGGACGGATCGAGAAGCATACTTTTGATTTGCTGCAGACTGTGACAGGTGCAGCCGAGGCACTGTTGGGGGACGGTACCCATTGGGTTGGGGCGGTTGCAAATGTACGCAGAGCGGGTAGACGGGACGCCCCTCGCCCCATAGTCGCAGCAACCTTTTTTTCACAGCCGCCTGTGATGAGCCCGAGGGGGCCGATTCGATTTGGCCTTCGTCTGGGACTCGGATACGAAAGTGATTAACATCACCCCACTGGTCGTTGCTGGGTCGGAATTAAGGGGAAAGGTATCAAGTGGAGTTACTAAGCGATGGGCTAGAAGTGTGTGTCACGGGTATATCTAGAGGCCATGCCCGTCGGTGTGAGTAAGGATGGAAGATACTGCTCACCAGGTCGGGGATGGGAACATACTGAGTCTACTTTGAGGTCTCTCTGTCCTGTCCCCTGATAAGCTTTGTCAATACTTGAATCTGTCGTCACGGGAACCCACCACTTGTCCTCCACAACACCCACCCACCATGGCATTCAACACGGGATATGTCGTCCTTTCCATCTTTGCCACTATCTTCTTCGCCTTCAAGGCCCTGACGAAATGGCGGCCCTCCATCCATGTCCCAAACCCGCTGCATGTCAAGACCAGGCTCAACTCCATGACATCCCTGTTGCCCTTCCACACCAAGACTGTCGACGACGAAATCAAAGAGATCACTGCCCTCGCCGACTGCCACGAGACTGCTGCCCGTCTCGCCGAGCTCATCCACAAAGATGGTGCCGGATCCTGGCCCCCTCGCTGCAACTACGTCGACTCGTCCTGGCCTGCGGCACTTCGCCCCTACATTGACATCTACCACGAGATGAAGGCTCTCCTTCCCGCAGCCAAGCCATCTCTCGTGGACGAGGAGAACCGCGTACGCATCGACTACTTCCGTGCTCGCCACGCCAAGCTTCTTGAAGATAAAGTCGATCTCGAGGCCGTCACTCAACTTCTCAAAGCTGCTGAGGCCGGCCGATGGGATGCCTTTCCTCGGGATGTCTACAATGCCTTCTACTGCTGTATTGCGTGGCATAGACATGCCTACCGGTATGTCTACTACCCCTATTCACCCCTTTCATCGAAAACAAACACTAACACCGACCAGCTGGGGCACCATTCCCTCCGTTAGGCCCGCCCAACTCGAACTTTCCCTGCCCCTTCCAGCACAGCTCACTTCACCTTGGACATCCCTCCAGTCACACTTCGGACTCAACTCCGACTCCGGCAACATCATGTCCAACATTGTCCTCAACTTCTCCCCACCCGGCATCTACCAATTCCGCATCAACACTGGATTGCCCGGCCAGATCCAGACCTCCGAAGAGGAGTTCTCTCGTGTCCTCCGCGAAGTCGAAGGCGGTTCCATCCCCATCTACAGCGCAATCATCCATGCCATTCTGGCGTACTCCCGTGGTGATTTCGTTTCTTGTCTTCAGCACACCAAGCAGATTGCCGAAGGATTGAGACCAGTGCTCAGTGAGTACTATGATAGAGTCCACGATAAGACTATCGCCCGCTCGGCTTGGTTGTCTCACGTTCAGGGGTTTTATGCGTGGGGAATGGGTTTTCAGGATGAGAAGACAGGGGAGTGGGTCAAGTTTGATGGACTCAGTGGGAACCAGGTCATGTTGTTTCAGGCGGTGGATGCGTTTTTGGGACTGGATGTGTATCTTGGTGAGGCGGCACGCATGGGCAATGTGCCGAGGTTGCAGAGGGAGTTTTGTGAGGCTGTAGGGAGGGCGAGTTTTAGGGAGAGACTGGGAAGAGAAGGCATTGAGGGACGCATCCGGACGGAGATGGCGGAGATTGTGAAGCGGTTGAGGGTGAGTTTTTCCTTTTTGCTTTTCGCCCCTTTCCTTCGCGGCGTTGCGTTTGGAAACAGGAACTGACATGATTTGCAGGTGTTTAGATCGGCTCATCGATCGCGGGCCAAGGAGTACCTCCTGGTGCCTGCCCCTGAGAGACTCCCGATGACGGCGGGCAAGTCGCTGCTGAAGGCGGACATGGAGGAGAGTCTGGAATTTCTGGATGCTTTCATGGTTGGGAGGCTGCAGCAAACTGTATGATGGCTGTTTTTGTCCTTTCTCTTCGCTGTTCCTTTGTCAAAGTTAAAAGGGGGTTGGCATTCTCAATTTTTGCATAGTGTAATACAATTGCCTTGTGGCAAGATAACAAATCGAGTAGTCTTTACATAAAGCTCCAAGATCTTGTGTAGAACTCAGATGGTGGCCATGGACGTCTGAGTCCATGTTCTTGAAGTCTTTGTCGCTCATTTCCCCTCTAACAAACCCTCAATCACCTCCGCTGCCTCCTTGACCAATGTTCTCAGCTGCTCATCAAACCTCTCATCCTCACCCAACCCCCACAACCTCTCCGCCCAGAATGCCCACCTCTCCCTCGTCAACCCATCCTTCTTCGGCCACAGATCCCTCTCCCAATCCAGCGCCGCCCCAAAATGTTTCCTCAACTCCGCCTGGTCCGCCTCCCACAACACCCTCCCCCCAAACTTCAACCACGTCGCCACAACCCTGACATCAATCGCCCGAACCTCCTCCGGGGTCAACTTCCTCTCATCCTTCTCCTGATCCTCCTTCTTCTCATCACCCGAGGTCTCTCTCGTCTTCAAGATATTACTACACGCATAAAAAACATTAATCGGATGCACCTCCCCCTTTTCTCCCCTCTCTTGCAACAGCAACGCCGAAAACTCCACAAACGTCGGGAAACTCGCTCCCTGCCATCCCGCCTTCCACTCCCGATTTGCCTCGAGGATATCATGAAAATCCCGCCATGACCACCCGAATTTCGGCAGTGTCTCCCAGTGCAATTTTCCGTCGGTTTCGTCAACGTGGGATTTTAGCTCCCTCACTGCGTCGTCATTCCAGTCGACGTTGGAAGGGAGACTCGGCGGCTGCGCGCGAATGGCGGAGAGGAGCGCGAGGGTGGGGATGTGCGTTGCGCGGGAGGTCGCGGTGGGGATGAAGATGGCGTCCCAGAGTTCCCAGAGGGAAGTGGCGGGGTTGGTGGAGGTGGTGACGGCGTGGGTGATTTGGGCTGCGACGGAGGCGAGGGCTGATGGTGAGGGGTTGGTTTCCTCGGATGACAGATTGAGGGGTGCAATGAGGGTGGAGAAGGGGTTTGGTGGGCTGGTGCCCGGGGCGTCGAAAAGGGTGGTCATGTCGGCTTGCGATGGTGATGGTGATTGAGGATGGGGATGAGGGTGGTTCAGAGTGGAAAGGGGTTTTGGCGGTTGAAGGAGGTGGCTTTATTTGTTAGCGTGTCGTTCAGGGTGGAGTTGGGTGCGGCGAAATATAGGGCGGGAGGGCGCTCACCTGTGCATTGTGGATGCGTCATTCTGGAGCATCCAGGCAGCGGCGCAGCCGCGGACAAGCGCGCGGGAAGAAGACATTCTGTGGAACCACTCAATATACACTCCTGCGAGTGCAACGACTCGAAAGACCATCTCATACTTTGTGACTTTTATTTTATGGGACTTTAATCGTACGGCAAATTTTCTTTCACTGAATTTCAAAAGACTTCAACGACAGGCACATTGCATTCTCTTGTTGAAGGTGTCTCCATGTCAGGCAAGAACCCAAGACTTCTCGCGTCAAATAGTAGTAGATCTGGCGTTTACAAGCGGAACGGGATAGTAAGGCGCAGCACCGGGATAATTGCCGTAGTGGAGCCAATGCTTCAACTCAGGGGCACTGTGTGCCTGAGGATTTTGGCCAATGAGTGTGAGGTTGGTGATGGAAGGATGCAAATCATTCCACAGGCCCGCTTAACCCGCCGCACTGCCTAGTTTTCAATCTAGCCAATCCGCAGCAACCGGCTTGGTTTAGTACAGAGAATGTTAGCCAGAGTAGCAGATGGCGCATTGGCTGACTCTAGTATTGTGTTCCGATCCTTCTTGTGAGAGTGGGATGAAGTTGAGCTCTTGAGAATCCTTTCAAGTCATATAAATGAGAATTGAAGCCTTTATAGGACCCATGGACCTGGTGAAGGACAAGGCATCCTGAATCGTGGCTGGGAGTGTCGACTCTTTGATGCTCATGGTGGTGAGTGTCTCGTAGGAAGAAGTGGTTAGCATGACATTCGCTGATCCGCCCCAGCAGTAACTGAGCACGGCATATCTCCTATCCCCCGGTGCAGGAATGTTGGCAGTTTCCACGAGATTCACCGTGTCCCCTGAGTCGTGAGGAACCCGAAGAAGCCTCCTGGGGAGACTGGGCGGGCTTTTTGACAGCCGTTTGCACGCCACGTGCTCTTTCGCACAGGTTTCTGCCCAGAACTTAACAAGTCGTAATGAGGCTGCAGAGTCTGTTGAAACAGGCCACCCCTCAGAGTCAGGCAATGCAGCGCTGCCGCCTCAAATGTGGCTCCACGGCCCGCCAACCAGCCACAGCGCGTCTTGCCAGTGAAGTCTTTCCCGGCCGATAACAAATAATCCCGCCCACAGCTGGTGCTGGACGTAAGCCGTATTTTCATGAATCGATTGCAACCCAACTTGACAGGGCCGAACAGTCGAGCCACTTCGATGGCGCGTTCCAATTTCTGGCGGTCGCGGTCATGATAGACTCCCTGTGGATGCTTGACGTCGAATGGAGCAGGAGGGTAATAAGGAGCAATCGATGGGCCTTCCATGCTCTCCTTGCTGGCCTCGGTCAAATGTACCCAGATCAAGGTGCACAAGTGACAGCCATTCTTGCACGACTGCTCCAGCGCCGCTCCAGAGTCGTGGTGTTGCGGTTCTCGCTCTCGAAACGTCCGGTAGGTCATGTCCCGGTCAAAGGTCTGCTCGTTTTCGCACACCCATGCTCGAATGGCGTCACATTTGGAGCAAAATCTGCTGGTCACGATGTCGTTCCTTCTATGGCGTTGGCCTTCTCGCTGAATCGGGATCAGTTGTTGGACCGGTCGCTTGGGCTGCGGCATTTGGGCGCCAATCTGGATTCAGAGATGAACCTGAGCTTGAGAAGGAAAAGACAGGGGAAAGAAACAATTCGATCGTTCAAGGCAAGGAATTTGACGTTTGAACCAAGCGGGATGGTCGAGATCATGAGAAACGTGGTGTTGCTTCCAAAATAGGGGTAGTTGCAGTCAGCAGGGAGGGCCTTCGGGCCATCACCATCGGACAGTGCGCAAGACAAGAATCGCACAGTCAGTCACCGATGTCTTCTCACATTCTCACTTCTTCAAATGCCTTCTCTGGAATCTTACTGCGAACTCGCAAGCTTTGCTTCACTATCTCGACGTTTTTTGTCCCATTTCAAGGACGACACACGTCTGCGAGATAGCATCACGGCAACCACAAGCCGTGCGAATATGATATTGGGGTCTAACCGCACGCCCCTTTCCTGGCTCACAACCCACATCGATGATCGCATCACTAGTAGCCGCCGGCAAGTACATGGCGAATCTCTTGTCATACATTATACCAAACCCCAGCCGGAATCAACACACATTCCACATGGACACCTTCTTCACTGTCATACCCCTGGCATCGCCCTGGCCCCACGTTGGCTCCCAGCTGTTCCTCGCCTGCCAAAAAGCTTTCGCACTTCCGTTGACCTTGTCCGCCCACGGCTTCCCGTCGACGCCATCACTATTGAGCACGTCAGAGAAGCACTCACAAGAGACAAGAGCAGAAATGACTTACGGGAAGTATCCACTGGTCCCCCCAACCGCGACATTGAGAATCAGATAGAAATCCCGGTCAAAGGGGGCATTCGGGTTGGGTGACGAAGCCCAAGGGTTCCCCGGCGGTCCGTTCCCCTTGACGTCCATGCCACCGAAGCCTCCTCGGCTGTACATGTCACCAGCCGACTTGCCGAAGGGCACGTAGATGCTCTGTCTGAGGACGAAGTCGACGTACACCAGGATGTAATTCGGCGACCAGAGCACCCCGAATGTGTGGAAGTCGTCGGAGTAGTCGCCACGGGAAAGGGGACTGAACCCAAGTGTCTTTTGGAACTGGTCGAGCTCGGTGCTGGGACCCCAGTGGAGGGCACCGCCGACCTGTGGCAATGTCAGCAATGTCAGCAATCGTTACTACCACGCATCGATGGAGAACACAACACAGAGAGAAAAGGAATGGAGTAGAAAGAGGAAAGGTGGAAAAGAGTGGGAAAATATGTTTAAAGTGTAGGACGTACCGCATTCCTCCCAAAGCCATCACGGCCGTTGCCCCTCGACTCCATGATGTCAATCTCTCCCGACTTTGGCCAAACACCATACACACTCTCCTCGGGCATCATCCAAATGGCCGGCCACAGCCAATCGCCCTTGGGCAACTTCGCAACAACCTCAATCTTGCCGTATTTCAACGTTTGCTTCCCTCTCGTAACAAGCCTTGCGCTTCTCACAGGGTTGATGATAACATCTGACGTCTTGTTCGACCTGACGGAGCACTGCGTGTAATCCGTGCTTGTGCATGTCCCATCTCTCGTGAGGTTCAGAGTGTACCCATCCAACAGCTGACCCTCAGTGATATCAGTTGACTCGATGGTAAGTGTCGGAACGATGTGCAAGCCCTCCCCGTCGGTATACGCATTCTGCTCATCGTCCGTAGTCCAGTCGAAGGACCCGGTGCCGAACCCACCAGTCTGGATATCGAACGACCAGTGCGCAGGGTCGATGCCATTCCGAAAGTCATCTTCCCACTGAAGACAGTAGTTCTGCGGCGTGAAGGACGTCCAGCCCGTGTAGGCGAGGTACGCGCCGATGCCGCACCCGATGAGACCGAAGACCCAGAAGAAGATGCGGTCGTATTTCATGCGGGGGTCGCGGTTGGTGAGCCACGGCTTTTCGTATTCCCCGGTGAGGCGGGAGGACTTGAACTTTGCGTGGGGTTTTGCGGATGGGGTTGATGATGATTCGGAGGGCGGGGATGACACTAGGGGAGTTAGTGTTGGCTGTTAATGATAGGGTGCGATAGATGGTGAGGACTTACCGTGTTTTGCAAAGTGCCCTGACCTCATGCTCGAGGGTCTGGAGACCACATATGGCCCTTTCTCGCCGAAAGGATTCTGGGGGAGGAAGTCGATGCCAGAGCGGGCATCTGAGGCGGGACGCATCGGCCGTGCCTTGAAGCTGTGCATCTCCATGGTATCTGGTGTTTGTGGCACGCAGTGATACTGGGAGTGGCCGGACGTGAGGAGTCTGAATGCCCATCAGCAGCATGTGGGGAGCTTTGGGAGTCGAGAGGATATGCCAGTTATTTTTGCGATTCCGACCCATGCTGAGGTTCAGTCATTCAGGGGTCAAACAACGCCATTGTTCAGATCCAGCTATCGCATCACCCCCGGCGAGCTGGGTCGACCGACATGGAACAAAATTGAATATTGATGCCAACATCCACGAATTCCTGTTCGGGAAAGCTGGTCGGGGGCAGAGATACACATCGCAAGCCTTCACCCCCTGAAACGCCCTGGCAGACGCGACAGATGAGGAAATATTGATTTCGGGCCAACTCAGGCGGCTCAAGCTGGCGACTCCTATGTCGGATCAGCCAGTCGCAGAGTAGCATCGGATGCAAGGGACGGTCGTCCCATGGAGATGGCTCGCGGAGAGGACAGTGCAAATGGGTGCCTGTGGGACAGTTGGGACTGGTTACTGACTGGCGCCCGCATTCCTGGAAAGGGGATGTGAGAACTCGTCTTCTATTTTTAAAGATGGGAGGGGCGGCAACAACCGGGAATGGAGCCACCCACACAGTAACAGTAACACTGAGCGAGCCTTGTGTCTGGTTGTTGTTCGGGCGTGCTCCGAGCTGAGGGCTGGTAGCTTGGACGCAACACATGACTCTGGACTGAGACTTTGTCAGATGAAAAAGGCCTTCTCTTTCCTCAGCCGAAGTTTTTTTGACGGAGACTACAGGGATGGGGGCTCCTGCAGTGAGCAAAATACATTTTTTCGTTGCGTTTGGCCACAGAGATGTCATGGTGTTAGTGGTCAGGGGCAACGGCAAAGTCCCTAATAATCCCCCACATCATTCTGGCGGGAACAAGATAAGAAAAGACCCCTCTTCCCTTATCCAAGAGACGCTTCTTCTCCCTGCCGATGCGCGCCAAACATTTGGGATGGCGAGGAATGCACCCAGGCGACATCATTGGCGAGGCGGGCAAACAACGCGCCACGAGATACCGGAGGAAATCGTCCGCCGCGATCTGTCGCGATCCGCTCAGGCAATTGCAGCAAAGGCATGGTATCCTCGTTTGGGAGATGATACAGTACGAATTTCTCGACCTCTTGCCTGTACCACCCTCCAATATGCGCCCAAACCAAGTTTTGGGTACCCTCCACGGCACGTTCAAGGGGGTGATTTGATGCGGCTCTGGCCAATCCGGTTCGGGTATCCCTGCTCGGCAGTTGACGCTAATGATTCACATCGCACCGTCGCCCCGGATTGCGTCAGCAAATGTTTATCTCAGTTAGTGACCATCCATGACCATCCACAGCCGAGACAGGCACACGTTGAACTCGGCACGCGCGTGCAGGCTGTACCCGTGTACTCCGTACTGTGAACGGTTGAGAGATAACGGCCTCCTTTCTAAAAATGGCAGCGCCACACGCTGAGGCCCCTCTTCTGGTCATCGTTCGCCGCATGAATCGTTCGTCAGGCCATGCCGCCACACCATGCACTCTGTCGGGACTCAACCCATGGGCTGGACGGCGCCTGGATGCCACACTGTGTGCGGTAAGGCGCTGGCCCCCCAAAGTACACGGTGTTGATGCACACCACATCTGGGTTGACGCGCTGAAAAGGAGCAATCTCGATGCACCCTCAATATTGTCCTGGCATCCATCCATGGCAGCCACAGCTTCAATCTCGCCAGGGCTGAGAAGGGGGTTTGTCGATAAGTCAGCGCCTCAATATCAAGGCACGATGCTTGACTGCAGCTCTTGATTCGGTGTGGAAGTTGCGTGGCCAACCCTCAGCCGCTCCTTCCTCTTGTCGCGATGACTTTGGTGCTCTCTTCTTGAAGGCTGGCTTCCCTCCCACCCACACCGGCTCTCACTCTTTGCCTCTTGGTCAATGATTTGGTCACCAGTCACTCGTTTGATGGTCTGACACCATCGTTGACGTCCGTTACACCAGTCACTCGTTTTGCCAATTTTTTTGGTGTTGTCTCGTTTTTCGTTGCTCACCTATCGCTCCTTCCATCGCATTTGGAGAGAGCTTCACGCCCAAGCTGCAACCTCGCTTTCACCATGGACGAGGAGCTCGTTGACAGCTACCGGCGGAATCGGCCGCCCACTATCCGGCAGCCTCCTCAAGCAGTTGTTCACGGTTCCCGCCACGAGGGCCATCTTTCTACGGGGTCGGCCAACCAACTCCAACTTCCGGGACAGCTCCCAGGACAGACTCGAATTGTTCGTTGCCCCAAGAGACCACAAAACGCGGGTGACAGCTAATTGCTTCTCCTACAGCTGGCTCGCTACCTCTACCAGAAAATCGTGGAGCGCGACTGGATCTCATCCGAGAGACGGCTGGCTTCAGCGTTCGAACATGCTCCCGGAGTCTTCGTGTGCGCCGAGTCAGGCGACGGCTTCGCGGCCCACCCGCAGAATACGTTTCCGGAACTGAGCGCCATCTGCAAACGGCTCAATGTGCCCGTCATCTTCACCATGCGGAGCGAAACCGTCGACCATTTCCTTGAACGACTCCTCGACAACGACGTCGAGGTTTCCCTACATCCTCACCACCTCATCCTTCCCGTTGTGCAGTCACTCCATTCCCTGGCGACCGTGGATAGGTCTGTTCGGAGCCGCGATGGAGCGTGTTTTGTCCGTGAGGAGGGTGTGTTGTTGGTGTGGAGCCGGTCGACCGACGATCTTCTCGCCCACGCCGGGGACCTCGAGGACAAGATGATCGGGGCCATGCTTGGCCGCACCTTCACTATCCCCAAAACGCCAAACAGTTTTGTCAGCCAGCACCACCCGTCGGCATGGGCAAGAAACGACTCGATGAGCATGCTGGCTAAAGAGCGCGAGTCAAAGGACTCGGGGATGCTCAAGGAGTCCGATTTTGACATCGAAGACGTCGAGGGGCAGAAGGTCGGGCCCAGGCCATTCATCCTCACCCAGTCCATCATTGTCAGCTTGGCTTTTCTGCTGATCATTGCCACCACTTCCGGCACGGTACGCGATACACTGATGCAAATCCGCATGCTCGGCAGCGACGGCTATCCCCGAATCGCCATGTTGGCCATGACGCCCATGACTGTTGCGCTGTGTCTCTTCTTCTTTCTGATCATCATCAACTCGGTCTTCCAGCTGCTCGGTCCCATCAAGGACATCCGCTCGGGCAACTCGCGCTTCTACTCGTCGGTAAAGCCAGACCTCAAGAACCATCCCAAGATGCAGTGGCCGCACATCACCATCCAGATGCCCGTGTACAAGGAGGGTCTGCGAGGTGTCATCAAGCCGACCATCGATTCCCTTCTCCCCGCCATTGCCCACTACGAGAGCCTCGGCGGCTCAGCATCCATCGTCGTCGCCGAGGATGGCTTCCAAGCGGTCCCCGCCGAGCTCGCCGAGCTCCGCGGCAAGTTCTATCAGCAGCACGGCATCGGCTGGATTGCGCGTCCTCCGCACGGCAAGGACGGCTTCGTTCGTGGTGGCCGCTTCAAGAAGGCATCCAATCTCAACTACGCCCTTGACTTCACCCTTCGTGTCGAAGATGAACTCCTGCGTCTTCGTAAGCTCCGCGCTCAGGAACTCAGCTGCAGCGAGGACGATCTCGACGCCGACGATGAGG
Source organism: Cercophora newfieldiana (assembly GCA_030512285.1). NCBI lineage: Eukaryota > Fungi > Ascomycota > Sordariomycetes > Sordariales > Lasiosphaeriaceae > Cercophora > Cercophora newfieldiana. The sequence continues at coordinate 9,417,285 of JAULSV010000001.1, forward strand.
CTGCATGCTATGACCAGGCGCTGGCCACCATGCTGAAGCAAGACGAAGGGCGCACCATGGCCGAGGGCAACGTGCGCATGGGCGATCTGATTCTACTGATCGACTCGGATACGCGTGTGCCTGTCGACTGTCTCAGTCTTGCCGCCATGGAATTTGAGGAAAGTCCTGAGGTGGCCATCATCCAGCATGCTTCGGGTGTGCTGAAGGTCACCGATACTTGGTTTGAGGACTGCATCGCCTATTTCACCGACGTCATCTATCTCAGTATCAAGTTCGCCGTCGGCAACGGGGACTACGCTCCCTTCGTCGGACACAATGCTTTTCTGAGGTGGAAGGCCATGCAAGATGTTCGTTTCACTGCCGACGACGGCCGCGAGTTGTTCTGGAGCGAGTCCCATGTGTCTGAGGACTTTGACATGGCTCTTCGCTTGCAGACTGCTGGCTTTGCCGTCCGCTTGGCGACCTACGGTACTTCCCCTCTTCCCTAGTTTTGACGAGAGACGGTAACTGACAGACATTTAGACGAAGGCGAGTTCAAAGAGGGCGTCTCCCTCACCATCTTCGACGAGCTTCTTCGCTGGGAAAAGTACTCGTACGGCTGCTCCGAGCTCTTGTTCCACCCCATCTACTACTGGCTCTGGAAAGGGCCAGTGACCCCCATGGTCTGGAGGATCATCACCTGCAATATGAAGGTCACGGCCAAGTTCACCATCTTCGCCTACGTCTTCACATACTACGCCATTGCTCTCGCCTTACCCCTGACCATCGCGATGTATTTCTTCATTGGATGGTACCAGGAGACGTACCGCCTCGTCACCTTTGAGCCGTGGAAAGTCCTCATCGGCGTCGTCGTCGTCTTCCAACTCGTCTGCCCTACTTGCTTCGCTATCTATCGACATCGCGTCGGCAACAAGGTCTTTTGGAAAGCTATCGTCGAATCGTGGAAGTGGAGTCCCTTCTACCTCGTTTTCTTCGCTGGTATCTCCTGGCATCTTGGCTACGCTCTCATTGCCCACTTGTTCTGCCTGCCGATCGAGTGGTCGAGCACGGCGAAGGAGCTGGAGGCCACGGGTTTCTTCATCAGTTTCGATCGGGTGCTAAAGACGTTCAAGTGGAGTATGTTGTTCTCCATCTTGATGTCGGGGGCCATGATTTACTTGGCGTTGTTTGCGCCGACGGGGTGGAGTATTAATTTCATGGCGGGGATTATACCGTTGGCGTCGCAGGTGGCGGGGCATGTGCTATTGCCGATGTTGTGTTTGTTTCATTAGTTTTGTTCTGAGGTTTGGGTTTCTTTGGACTGGACAGGAGGAGTTCAGTGGAGTTCGTCGTCAGGGGTTAGATTTTCGTGGGATATACTTGGCTGGATATACATACAGGCAAGATGGATGGAGGCATGGGGATTTGGTTAGACACGTACACGATACCACTTATAACCTATTGTTAATATTATTCAGAATTGCAGAATGTCCCTCATCCCTTGAGACTACTCCTTCTTGCCTGCCATCTGAATCAACGGTACCGCAGGTACCGCCTGGTGCTGTCTCACGCCAGTATACTCGGGTTGTACTTGCTGGACTGCCGTTTGGGTCACGCCAGCAACGGGAACAGCCTGCACGGGGACGTAATAGACCTGCCCGGGCTGTTGCTGACCTGGTGCAGGAGCAGCCACTTGATACACAACTTGCCCTCCCGAGGCGACTGCTGTGGCTGGTCCCAACATTGTCGGCGGCCCGTTTCCATTCTGCACGACCAAGATGGTTTGCTGCGCAGGAGCTGGCGGCTTTGGCTCTCGATTGCGCATGTGAGTTTCGTAGCAAGCGATGCTGAATGTGCTGACGTGCAGGGCGCTGTAGGACCATCAGCATCCAAAGTCCACAGGCTAGATGACCTGCGAGAGGACAAGAACAGACGGCATCACTCACGTCAGAATGCTGACAAACGCAACAACAGCCAAGGCTCTATACGCAACATCCCGCACTTCCTCAAGCTCCCATGGCTGGAGTCGACCCTGGCGATACTCCAGCGACCACTGGTATGTGATGACGTCTCGGAGATCGCTCGTCATGCCCAGGACTGCCAGCCCGGCATTGCATCCCACCAGCGCCAACCAGCAGATCAGATCCATGGAGAGGACGGCCGGCGGGGGCAGTCCGCGGTGGTGGTCTTGGACTTTGATGGCGAGTAGCTCGATGATGGTCCAGATTAGTGTGAGGAGGACCTGTTGGCGTCAATGCGAGGAAAAAAATGGAGAAACCAAAAAAAAAAGGAGAGGGGGGGGGAGAGTGTAGGTATTCGAATGAAGAGAGCACTTACACACGGAGAAACAACAATGAACGGCAACACCACCCCGATGTTCGTCCCAAAGGAAATCGACCCCGTGAGTCCCAGCGCGAGAACGGCAAAGAGGATTTGCAGACATCGCAGCGTTGATTTTGCGATGAACATGCTTCGCGTGGGGATGTACCCGCCTTTGGGTTCTTTTGGTTGTTTTTCCATCATTTCAGGCTTTGCTTTGCTTCTCGACGACGTGTGAATTGTGGAAAATGTAAAGTGGAGGTGATCGGGATCAGGATCAGGCCCGGAGCGACGTCGATTTCGGAGCCGGTGTACGGATCCGTAAGTCAAAGTGGATACCGCGCCGGGCGACACGGCCGGTGCGAAGTGGAGTCGCCGAGTTATACGCCTGTATCACTGAGTCCAAATTGCAAAACGGAAACGTAACGCAGTACGGCGCTGTCAAAACAACCTTTGCGGCTCAAGAAGAAAACGGGGAGAGTGAGACACGAAAAAGAAGAAAATAAATTGCGCGGTTCCCGACAGAAGCGCAGGGGATGGACGATGCCCAAATTACAGGGGTTGCATTGCAGGGGACACAACGTGTTTGTGGAGGTGGCTGACACTGAGACGATGGATGCCTGTGGTCATTGCTTTTTCTGTTTTGTGCGACGAATCTGGGCACACAAAATTTTCTTCGCCCACGTGACGTTGCTCACCCCGGCTCAGGGCCGTCTCAGGCTTGCTCAGGCCTCCCTTCAGAAGGAAGGCTGCGCCGCAGCATCCACAACCAATTCAAATCTAGCCAAGCGAGCCCAGAATTGGTCCCATATATAAAAATAGCTACGCTGGTCCCCGTGTTTAGAAAGCAAATGGTTCCGCCTTCACTTAGCTTTTACCTCGACATCTTGCACTTACCTACAGCTAACTGTATATACTTTTGTTATTCTTTACCTTTGAACTTTTCGCTACCCTTAATAAAATGCTAGACGTAGAGCTTGAATTAACGGCGTTCAAATCAGCAGATGCTATTATTAAGCGGGTGGTAAGGAGAGGCCTTATAGTAGACCGCGCTAAAATCGACCCTCGTGCGGTTTGTAGGAATCTGAGGCCTAAGAGCAAAAATGTCACGACCCAAAGAACAAACAGCAGGAGGGCAAGTAATGTGACCCGGTTTCGCCGCGCCTGAGGATCGAACATTTATCTAGAGAAGCTTCTGGTATTTGTTTGCAAGACATGAATTCCATGCAAAATATCGCTAAACGAGGGTTATCAAACTGTGGAAGACAATCTGCTATCACTATCAATCTCAGCAGGCTTGAGGCAATGCGCCCATCGCCACCCCGACTCTTAGTTCACCCCATCTTCCTCGTCCAGTTCATCTCCTGAATGTGCTAAATCATCACCGTCATCACTGCTTTCGCTATCACCACCCGATTCCGACTCGTCGGTGGTATTATCGTCCTGGTCTCCAAACACCTCATCAAGTCGTCGCCTAATCTCCAAGCATAGGAAATCCTCCAATGCGTGATTGCTCTCTTCGGGCGGAGACATCTGGATTCGGCCTAAACGCTCCACCATGTAATACACCCCGTTGAGACGGCGACAGGCCTCTTTGAGTTGTAGCTCTGGTCTAAGGAGCAGGTCCTTCAGCGACTGGTACACCGCATCTGAGCCGGTTCTGACAAGCTTCGATAGGTTGATGTTCCGTGGTGATCGTTGCCATTCCTCCGCCAGCTCCCGTCCAGTCCGTATCTCATCGTCTGATGCGTCCCCATCCAACGAATCGCTTGTCCATATGAGCAAAATTTCCTTGCCAAAGGTGTCAATCAAATCCTGCCATCTCTCCGCTTCGCGAAGGGACTCGGCTGATCTGATGAGATTGCTTGTTACCGAAGTTTTGGCTGCGGAATCGGAATCGGAACCCTTCAGCATCATGGCTGCAGCTTCGATTGCCACCAGACGCTGGGCTTCGTCTGGCGGGATGCCAGCGGAAAGCTTGTCACTAACCATTTTCCGGTTAGCTTCGTTCAAGGTGACGGCGAGCTTTCGGATCTCTAGCTTGTTATAGAACAGGCGTCGATGCATGCTGACGGCTTTATTTCCGAACTTCATGAGAATACTCATGATATCCTGATCCTGATCATCCCCGGAGCTGCGAAAACCAGGACGCCAATGCAAGGAGCGGACGAGTCTGAAGAGCTGAAAACAGGGGAGATGGCCTTGTGAAGGGGATGATATCTGAGGTGTGAATGTAAACAAAGGCTGGATATTGTGACCAGGATTGGCGGCTTGTGAGAGAATGCGGACATTGCTCCAAGATCCTTGAGCTGTTGGAGTTGGACGAGCTTCCGGTTCACACCGACCCGGTGACTTGGTGGCAGCGCTTTTGGAATTCGCGCGTGCTTTGACGTTGGCTGAGCAGGTGTACCCGTATTTGACACATCGATCACACTTCGTTCCGGGCCATTCTCGATCAGCCGGCATGCACTGAGATAGTTCGATAAATTTTTAGCAAAATTCCAGTAGTAGGGGTGTACCTTTTGTTACGGTTAAGGGATGTTACCTTTTGTTTGTCTCTGCGACATTGATGGCACTTGAGGAAATTTAGTCTCCGTGGTACTGTGGCTTGTTGTCGAACGTCGAAACTCGGTGAGGCAATTTCCTGAGCGAAAGCCTCCAGAAATGATTGGTCAAAGGGTTGGGAGTTGTCCATGCCTGGCAAAAATACTCCCAGCGAAGTCTGAGGAAAAGCCGAAGATATTCTGTGTGTGTTTGGAGGAGAGGTTGGGGTGAAAGGTTAGGATGAGAGGTCAGGATGGAGGTCACGTCTTTTAACAACTGCGCAGAGCACGTTCGCATATTCGCACATTCGACCAATGGGGGAGATCTAACCACTCCTGCCCCCTGTTTTCCACAATAGCCAATCAGAAGTGATTCCCAGACGCTGGTAGACCGGGACTCTCATTTGGTTGAGAGATCACAGAAGGACACCTCCTGGATTTTGGCCACAAACGATTCTTTATCTCCATGTCTGCATCCCCTACCCAGTACACAATCCCCTCTACCAGACCAGCCCTCGAATCGGCTCAATACTCAGGCACGAACAGAGGCATATGCAGCCCCGCCTAGCTTATCCTTGGGAGGGGTGTCCGGCTTTGGGGTTGGCTTTGGACCCAGGTTCGGGGTAGGCTGGATGCTGAGGTCGGATATTTGCGAATTGGAGGTGGGCGGAGAGGTGTCGCTTAAATATGAAGTTTTGCCGGAGTGGTATCATGTCGAGGTGGAGGCAGGGGGGAAGTACGAGCTGGTCTGGCCAGGACAGGACGTTGACTTGTGGACTTGGGGGAGCAGGGAGGAGAATAAGGACAGACTGCTGATTGCTGGGGAGGAGGGATTGCCGAAGCTGGTGATGCCGGGTGGGTGTCGGGTGGCGTTTGAAGCAGAGGCGGAGATGGTGCCTTGGCCGGGGAGGAAGGAGATTGAAGACAAATGGGGATTTGCAAGGGCAAACTACGAAGAGATAATTTGGCGAGCAGCTTTGGCGCGGAAGACTGATCTGCCGCGTCCTGTTGAGGTGTCAGAGAGACTGTGAGTGATGTTCCTATTTAAGTATTTGCGTCTTGCTGACCTTGTATCGTAGACCCGGCACACTCAATCTCGTTGTGACACTTGACTGTCCCGACACCTTGTTACTGGCAGAGGATTTCAAAGTCAAGCTCACGCTGACGTATGATGCACCGAGCTCTGCCAGACCCATGACGCTGCACACATACAGCTTCGGTGCACCGTATCACCTGTTTTTGGAAAGCCGGCGCGATGGCTTGCAGTGTTACCGACGTATGTCAAGCGACGATGACGGCAATCAGGAAACCCGATGGGAGTTGTGCGACCTCGATGATGGTGAGATAGGATTCATGCTCGTGGATCTTCCCGACAGAGAGCATCGCGTGAGCGAGGACAAGAGATTTGTCAGCTTGCGCCCGGGCGAAACATGGAGCACGACGGTGAAGTTGCACTGGCCGCCGGACTCGTTACTTCCCGAGGACACGAAGGTTGGCGATGTATTCCGCTGCCAGTTCAATGGGGTGGTCAAGGTCGACTGGTGGGACTAGGGGCATGTGGAAGATGAACATGCTGAGACCGTTGTGATGGTGCCGTGCTTCAATTATGGCAGGCGTCCAAAGCTGGTAAATCCTGCTTCGAATGCGGCAGAATTCCGAGTTGTGGGCTGAAATGGATGCTGGAGGCAAGACCAAATCGGGCCGCACCTTCCATTGGCCATTGGGGGGCGGCCAGGCAGCAACTTCTTCCTGTCAAATCACATCAGAGTTCAACTCACCACTCCGCTTCTCTTGACAGCTCGTCGGCTTCCCCTCCCCCTCTTTTCTCAATCCAACAAAACGTTGGAGGCATTTACGCCCTAACGATTACTTCTTGACCTTTGTGCCGATCCCGCTTGACCGCAGTATCATTACGATCGACATTTGCTCACTTCGAGGTCCGATTGGAAAATCATTCCAGGCAGTTCAAGCTCACAGCACTTGCTCCCCCCTGCCGCCTTTTGCTCGCTGTAGAGAGCGACGACCGCCCATCGACACTGTCCTTGACACACGTCATTCAACCGGCTGTAGAGTCCGCACCATGCGGCTGATCAACACAAAAACCTACGCATTCGAGGAATTCATCGGGAGAAACATTCCCAAGTACGCCATTCTCTCGCACACTTGGGAGGAGGAAGAAGTCTCGTTCGCCGATGTCACCAGCAACCCGCGTTACAAGGAGAAGAAGGGATGGAACAAGATTGACATGACCTGTCAGCTCGCTTTGACGCAGGGCTACCAATATGCGTGGGTCGATACCTGCTGCATCGACAAATCCAGCAGTGCCGAGCTCACCGAGGCCATCAACTCCATGTTTCGGTGGTACCAGCGAGCCGAGTTCTGCTACGTGTTCCTGTCCGATATGCCTACTCCCGGCGAAGGAGAGCCAATCAAGAGTCTTGGTGACTGCCGGTGGTTCACTCGTGGGTGGACTTTACAGGAACTCATCGCACCGCGTCTTGTTGTCTTTCTTGACCAAACCTGGAACTGGTACGGCGATAAAATCAGCTTGGGCGATGAGCTGGCAACAATCACAGGAATCAGCCCGTTCATTCTCAATCACCGGGAGAGTCTTTCGGCCGTGTCAGTGGCCCAGAAGATGAGTTGGGCGGCATCTCGGGAAACGACCCGCATCGAAGACACGGCATACTGCTTGCTCGGGATTTTCGATGTCAACATGCCTCTCCTCTACGGCGAGGAGGACAAAGCGTTTCGGCGGTTACAGGAGGAAATTATCAAGACCACACCCGATATGAGCATATTTGCTTGGAGGCTGCCAGAGTCATCATTGCCAGATCCCAGCACTTCTTGTATGTCGAACCACCGTCTTCCCACTCGCCTTTTGCCCTTGTACCCTAGCCTTGGTGCTCGCGCCTAGAATGCACAGTCCCCATCGCCCTTCAGAGGGTAACAACTAACGATTGCCGACTACTAGATACCACTGTCAGTGGCCTGCTTGCTGACTCGCCCCGCTACTTTACTGGGTGTGGTACGGTGGCGCGGGTGCGCATGCAAAGTGATTCTCGAGAGTTCACCATTACTCACCGAGGTGTCAAAATACAAGGGAGAGACATCCTTGTCAAGCACTTGAACCACGGGAACGTCGAATATAGGTACATCCTGCCTCTGAACTGTGGAGCCGAGGTCATCAATGGCCCGTATGTGGAGCGCCAACCCATTGGCATCCTCTTGAGGAAGTCCGACAGGGAAGAGTTCGTTCGTGGCGATCCCATGAACTGGGTTTACCTAGCGGATGACGACACAATGTGGGTATGGGCGGACGAACGGCCTGAGGTTTCCTCCGGACTACGATATATCCTAACATCGCTCCCGAACGACAATGCCAGCACTGAAGACAGGAAGTTCTTCGCGCCTGAGTCCGGTACTCTACAATATAGGGGCTTGACTTACCTCCAGATAACGCAGCCATCCTGGGCGCTCTTGGAGAGAGCATGGCCACTTGGTTTCTTCGATCTCCAAGAACAGCTCTTTTTCTGCACGCACAGGGAAGAAGTCCGGGAGGTCTTTGCCATCGTGGAGTTCAAGTTGGATTTTGGTACGGAACCTTTCGACGTCAGCGGACCAGGAATAGGGCAATTGAAGTTGGCATTCATTTTCTTGGCGATTGGCCAGTACCCGCAAAGCCTTGGGACCATGATTTTTGATTTCGGCCTCATCGACGTCGAAAAATACGCCGCCGCTCTTCAGGGCCTAGGAGACTTGCGAGGGCCTGGCCGCAGAGGCCTAAGGCACCGTCTACGCCACAGCGGGATCCCGAAGCTCTCTGCAGATATCATTGAGCTTGCAGATTCTGACCAGGTTGTTCTGCTATCGTTTACCCCAGTCCCGGTCTTCAACCCATACGATAAGAGTTCAAGTCCGTACCACAAGGTCACCTTTCACGCCGAGCATTATCACAAGGATAAAGTACCGTGGTTTCGAATAAAGCAGGGGGAGTGGTGAAGGGAGAGTTTCCAGGTCTCCAGGCGGAGCTTGGAATCACGCCGATGTCACGATTCCTTGACGTTCATTCTGCGCTTTAAGGTTGCTATGTGGGTGAGGGACGAAGCCCGCTGACGATGCTGGTTGGCAGAGAAGAGTCAGAAACTTTGGATACAGACCCCAACCCCTTGGGTCACTTTGGCACAACTCCAAGATCTCTGTTGCTGACCAAATTGGTGTGACCGGCCAGCCAGCCAGACCCCATTGGCCTCCCAACCCTTCGGCATGAGAGGTCTAGACCTCACGCATGGGCATGCAGTGCTACAGTGCCAACCAATCAGGCTTGGCACTCCCTATCCACGTGCATGACGCTTCCTGCTCTGGGATCTTGTGGCTTGCTGAAACTTGAGTTTCTTGAAACGTTGTGGTGTCGAGTGTGCTGTCGGCTACAAAACAGACGCCGATGCCCCTGCTGGTAAGGAAGTGGTAGTGTTACCTTTTTCCCCTGCATTCTTCTGAACCATTATGTCAAGGGGGGTTCACCAGAGTGAAGAAGTCTGCAAGATGCTCAGAAGTCGCTCGTAGTTATAGGCTAGGTAGAATACACCTTGAAATCTGCCCTCCTCCCCTCGAGGCGTAGCCCTCGAGGGTCATTATATACCAGAAGCTTTCGCCACTATAGCTGATTTCTAAGCTCATGGAACGCTCGAGAATCGCTCGTGCCTCGGCCCTCGGCCTTCGGCCTCGACCCGATAGCTATTCACCCCGCACAGTGGCAACGCCCTGACACGATCTCCCTCCTCCACAAGGCTCGTCCTCGAGCCGTGAGCGGTCCCTGAGTGACCAAGCGCTGGTGAGTTTAGCTTCCGTTGCCAGGTTGTTGTTGCAACCACTGTTGTGTAGACCGGAGGGTGGTGGACTTTCGAATGCTCGGGTATCGCTCGTGGGCGGCGAGTGAGGGTGGTGGGGGAAGCGTGGAGTGGGGCCGCTCCTTCCGTATTCAATTTGGTGGCAGCCGGCCCGGGTTTTGACGGGGCGGGGTCGGGTTCCGGCGGGCGTATGCAAACTCCAGCCGCCCGCGCCTTACGCGCAACCCAGCCGATCCTGGCGCCTCGCACGTCGTTCGAAAGCGGTGATTGAGGCGATTTCGGTGTTGCTACGTGCGCGTTGATCAGGCCAAAAACCGTTGTTGTAGAGGCTTTTGAAGGTTTTTGGGAATTTCTAGCCCTTCCGGTGCCCGTGCGGCACCCGGAGCGCTGCCATTCGGAAAAGTGGGGCAAAAGGGCGGGGTATGACTCATATGGTTCCGAAGCGTTGGCAGCCCCAACTCTGGCCTAGCCAGGCATCAGTCGTTCGCGAGCGACTGCTGAGTAAAGGCCGGCGGGTGCTGCTTGAGAACGGCTCGCAAGTCGGTTTTTCGAGGTTCGGGTGGTCCGTGCGTGCAGTGGCAAATTCCTTCCTCGGCTTTGCTGGTTTGTCTTCTTTTCTTCTTCTTTCCACCACCAACCTCAACTTCGGTAGGCCTTCACCTGCATGAGCCCTTCTTGAGCCTTGGCTGAGTATCCTCACTAACGGTTGTAGTCTTCGCGATGGTTTCCAAGAGGACTCCTACCAAGAATTCCCCGGCTAAGGCGGGTCCCTCGCCCAAGACTACGCCCTCCAAGGGCAAACGCGCGGCTGCTGAGCCGCCCCCGGGCGAAAGCCCAGCCAAGAAGAGCAACCTGGTCCCCAAGACTGCGGTTGAGAAGAAGGTGCAGAAGAGCAACGCGTCTGCGTACACGCCTCCGCCTGCCGGCTCGAAGGTGAGCGGCTTCTGAGCGACTTGTGAGCGTTTCTTTTTGCTGACTTTTCCAGGCTTACTTTTATCCCGGCGCTTCGGTCAAGCCTTCGTGGGTGCTGTACGAGTTTGAGTGCTCAGTGCCGTAAGTTTCCTGCTCCCTTTCTGCTCGTGCGTCGCTCACAGTTCTTCTAGCTGCGTTGCCTGTTGCGAGCTTCTTTGCAAGATGGAAGACCGTACTGAGTTGACTTGCTTCAACACTGGAGGTAGGTGCTCGCCTTTCGCTCGTGCGTTGCTTGCGCTGACCTTTTCCTAGTTCCGTCCTGCAGCCGCTGTGCCCACTGCACTCTTGCTGGCTCGCCTTGCGTCCGCGTAAGCCATCCCCCCCCTTGGTTGCGGCTCTCCTGAGCCGTTCGTGAGCGATTGCTGAGACGCGTTTTCTAGGCTTCTCCTTTTCAGGTCGCCGCCATTAGCGAAATTTTGGAGCGCCGTGGTGACCCCGATAAGCGTGACCAGTCGCACCGTCTGTCCGTCGAGTTTTTGCAGCGTAAATTCCCCGATGCTTCCTCCAAGCCTGAGGAAATCGCTTACGAGACGCTCACGACCCTGCAGTCCGTGCAGCTTGCGCTGGAGCGTCTTGACGACCAATCCCAACTTTTGGTAAGTTTTCCCCTCCGCTTCCCATGCGCGATGGATAAGCGACTGACGAGCGTCGTAGAAGAAGACCAATGCTAGCCTGGCGAAAATTGTGAAGGTTTCGGAGAACCTGGCGAAGCTTGCGGGTGCGGATGGAAAGTCGGAAACCGTTAGAGGCGAATTTGGCGAGGATGTGGCCCTGGAAGCTGCCCTTGAGCAGCAGCTGAGCGCTGATTGAGCGGCTCGTAGGCCCCGAACTTTTTCGTTTTTCCCCTAGTGATACCCGGTCTTCGGATCCCAATGGAATCAGGCTCGTCCAAAATTTGGGCTTGAGCGAATCGTAAGTGTTTCATGAGTGCTGGCCGTGACCTTCTGCTCGTAGTCCTTCCAAAGCCACGCTGGTAAATTTGCTTGCGGTTCCCACGTATTTTCTTCTGGTGAGTAGTCCTTCCACTTCACCAAGTATTGCCGCCTGTTTACTGGCCCTCGGTGGCCTAGAATCACTTCCACTTCATACAGTTGTTCCTCGGCTTCAACCTCGGTCGGCGCCTGCAGCTCCCTGGCTTCTCGTGGGTCGCCCGTGAATGGCTCGAGTAGCGAAACAGGGAACGTATTGTGAATTCGATAATGCGCCGGAAGCTCCAAGCGGTAGGCATTCCTCCCTATCGGCTCCAGAATTTTGAACGGCCCAATGAATTTGTCAGAAAGCTTCTTGCTCGGCCTTCGCTGGCGGATGTATCGTGAGCTCAGCCAGACCAGCTGGCCTTTTTCGAACCTGATATCCGTTCGCTTCTTGTCGTAGTACTTCTTGTAGCCTTCGTTCGCCTGGTGGAGCAGGTCTACAACCTCTTGCCGCACTCGGATAAGGCTGTTAGCTCGCTCAGCAGCCGCTGGTGCGTTGGCCTGGCGGTCGCTCGGGGGATCGTAGGGGTCTCGGGGGTGGAAGCCGTATAGGAGATAGGCTGGAGTGTGCTGCGTTGCGGCGTGCTTTGAAGTATTATAGACGTGCTCAGCCAGAAGTAGCCGTTCCGCCCAATCGTCCTGTTGGTACGCGCAAAAGGTCCTCAGGTAGTGCTCAAGAGCCTGATTCTGGCGTTCGGTTTGGCCGTCGGTTTGGGGGTGGTAAGCCGTACTGAGTTTTCGTTGAACGCCGAGATGCGCGCAAAGGCTTCTCCAGAACTGGCTCGTAAAGAGGGAGCCGCGGTCGGAAGTAATACTCAGGGGCAAGCCGTATGGCCGAAAGACATGGTCGAAGAATAGGGCGGCGAACGAGCTAGCCGTGAGCTTCGTGTGAGTGGCGATGTACAGCGTGTACTTCGAAAACTTGTCGACAATAACCAGGGCCGCGTTACACGTCTTGCCGGTCCGGGGGTCAACTGATGGCGGTAATCCCGTGACGAAGTCGAGCGTGATATCTTGCCAGGGCCTCGTGGGCACTGGGAGAGAGGCTAACAAGCCATAGGGGCGGTGATGGCGTGCCTTCGTTCGGGCGCAGGGGAGACACTTCCTCAGGAAAACCTCCACGTCGTCGCGGAGCGCCGGCCAGTGGTAATATCGTCGAATCCTTTCCACCGTTCGCTCTCGTCCTTGGTGGCCGCCTGTGAGCGAATCGTGAAACGCGCGGATGACCTCGTTACGCAGCTTCTGCGGCACGAACACCCTCCCGTTCATTAACAACACTCCTTTCTCCATCTTCCAATACTTCTTCGCCTTGCCTCTCTCGTACGCTCGCGAGCGTATCCAGAGGTCCTCTTTCTGCTCTGCAACAACAGACTCGTACAACGAACTCTCGAGTGGCAGAGGTACATCCTGGCCTGGGTTCTCTTCAACCGTAGCCCTCTGCGGAGGCCTTGGATCGTCACCCAAGGCTCCTGCAATGCCCACGCTGTGCTCAGTGGAATGGCGATTGCGAAGGTTGCGGCTTGAATCGAGCCAGACGGGGACCAAAATACCCTTCGGAATCACCTCCGGGGCGCTCGCGACTCGAACCCTCCTGCTCGGGGGCTCCCGCCAGTCCCCTTCGGGCCCTCCGCCACGACTGCTTCCCTCGAGCCCTGCTCGTGAGTCGCAGCCATCAACAAGGCTACCCGGCTGCCCACTATCACGACCTCTCTTCAGGCCTCGCGGCGCCTTGACAGTATCCAACGAGCCCCTTTCCACAAGTGCCGCAGCACACATGTTCAGGGGCGGTTTTGAGGCCATTACATCCTCAAGGGCCGGCCGTACGCACTCCCTGAGTGCCTCGGCTTCTGGCTCAAGAATGCCTTCAACGGAGAAGATAGTGCCAGTGGTCTCGACTGACGGCTTCTTCGGTACGAATCCTATTCCTCTGGCCTCCCGTTCTCGCAGGAGGGTGAGCAGTTCATGAGCGTCTTCGGGCTTACTTACCTCTACGTGGTCTGGTCGCCTTGACAGGCCATCCGCTGGGTTCTTGTCTCCCGGCCGGTATTGCAGTACGAAGTCGTAAGCCGCCAGGTCGTCGCTCCAGCGCAACTGGCGAGCAGAGGGCCGTTTCTTCGTGGCGAAATACTCGAGGTTCATGTGGTCGGTGAGCACCAGCACCGGCGTGGACGTATACAGGAGGTAGTGGCGCCAGGTTTCGAAGGAGTCTACGATCGCGAGCAGCTCACGATCGGTAGTATCGTAGCGTTGTTCGGCTTCTGAAAGCTTTCGTGACCGGTAGGCTATCGGATACCACTTGCCTCCCTCGTGGAGTTGCGAAAGAATAGCCCCAATGGCGGTATTGGAAGCATCGGTCTCGACTCGGCAAGGGAGCTGGGGGTCGTAGTGCTTGAGAATCGGTTCTTCTTGGAAGCGCTGCTTGAGCGACTCGAACGCTGCGGTCGCCTCTGGGGTCATTCTGAAGGGCTGAGGGGCGTCGTCTCGGAGCAAGTCGGTCAGGGGTGCCGAACACCTGGAGTACAAGTGAATAAACCGCCGGTAGAATCCCGTGAAGCCTAGAAACACTTGGATATCGTGTTTGCTCTGCGGGAGCGGCCACTGAGCGATGGCTGCGACGCGCGACGACTCCATTTCGATGCCGTTGGGCGAGATCACGAACCCCAGAAACGTCACCCTGTCCACTGAGAACTCGCACTTCTTGGGGTTGGCGAACAACTCGTATTCTCGGAGCCGTTCCAACACTAGCCTCACGTGCGATTCGTGAGCGGTTGGATCGGAGCTGTAGACCAAGATATCGTCCAAGTAGACTATACAGATGCAGTCAGTCAGGCCGGCCAAGGCTTTGTTGATTAGCCCCTGGAAGGTTGCCGGCGAATTGGCCAGGCCCATCGGCATCACCATGAATTCGAAGTGGCCGTATCGAGTGCGGAAAGCCGTTTTCCACTCATCCCCCGCTCGTAAGGGAATCCTGTAGTACGCGTCCTTCAGGTCGAACTTCGAGAAAACCTTTGCGGACCCCAGGCGGTCAAGAATCTCGCTGATAAGCGGCAGCGCTCCTCGGTCTTTGCGCGTGAGCTTATTGAGAGCCCTGAAGTCGACCACGAGCCGTAGCTCTCCGCCCTTCTTTGGTACGAAGATGACCGGCGCGCCGCAAGGGCTTGTAGACGGCCGAATCCAGCCCTTGGCCTCGGCTTTGGCGAGCCAGTTTCGCAGCGTTTCCAACTCTACAGCGCTCAGGGGGTAAATCGGTCCCCACGGTGGTTGCGCTTCGTCCTCGAGCACTATTTGATGGGCGTGTGAGCGAAGCGGTCCGTCGGCTTTGGGCGGCGGGAGAACGTCTGCGGTTGTAAATACGTCGGCGAAGTCCCTGTAGGCTTTGGGGAGGAGGTCGTCTGGCGGTGGTGCTTCTGTTTCCGGCTCGCCAGGCTCTCGTTGAGCGCTCAGACTGGTCGCTTGGGGGTCGGCTGCAGGGTGCGCCAAGTTGGGCGGGACAGGCGGAGGTCCTGCGGGGAGAATAGCGGCAACGAATAGAGACCTGGCTTGCTCAACAGCCGCTCGTGCGTCCCTCCTGCCGTGGATCCTGAAATCTTCTTCTTCGAATAGAAACCGCCAGTGGTGCGACTTCCAATCGATCAGGGGGTTAAACTTCTGTAACCACGGCATTCCTAGAACCAGGTCGACGCCATCGTCTTCCGTAACTGCGAACCTCGTGAGCCCAGTACGAGTGAGGTTGTTGCAGTCAGTATTGCGAGTAATGAGGGGGCACTCTCCTAGCAGCTTCAGGGGTTGGCTGGTCAACGATTTCCATTCTTCTTGGATAGGGTCAAGCTTCGATTTGTCCGAATGAGCGAGGAACAAGCGACTGCTGATCAGGTTGAGGCCTGATCCTGAGTCTAATAGCGACAGCTTAACGGTGACCCATTTTCCTCCGATACGAATTTGCGTTTCCACCTGAATCTGCGTGCTGGAGAGCTCCCCAGCTTCCTAGGCTGAGCCTCTCGTGGGCGCTACAGGAGTAGCATTGGCGCTGGAGACGGCGTTCACGGTTCTCTGTGGACATCGGCTTGTTGTGTGGCCCTTTTGCTTGCACTGGGCGCAAAAGGCCTGTGGGCAGCTGTACGCAAAGTGGCCAAGGGTGTTGCAGATGCGGCATCCTTCGCTCGTGCGCTTAGGCTGAGGGCATTGCGGGGAGATGTGGCCCTCCTGGTTGCAGTTGTAGCACGTGGGCGGCGCTCTTCTCGGCGGCGCAGGAGCGGCTTGAGCGGCGAATGAGGCGCTTGCGGGAGCAGCAGGCGGTCTAGCAGGCGGCGCCGGAGGGTAGTACGTAGGCGGCGGGGCCGAAGAGTAAGCGGATGGTGAGGGGCCTCCGTGAGAGTTGCCTCCGCGCCCTCTGGGGTTTCGGTGGTAACGAGAGCGACCTGTAGCGACATGCTCGTCCTCCAAGCGTTGCGCGTAAGTGGTAAGTGAGCTCAGCGTGGCTGGCGGCGTAGGTTGTTGCTTGATCACCTGCCTAATCTCCTCACGGAAAAGCTGGGTACACAGGGAGACCTTGGCGTCTTCAGGGAGCGGAAAGCTGAGCTCCGCGTGAGTGGCTCGGAACCGTTCTACGAACTCGGTAGCCGTCTCGTCGGTACGCTGAGGCGCTGCGTAAAGCCTTGCAAGAGCGTTGTTCGAGCGGCTCGCGGGGTCGCAGTAGGTCGTTTCAAGCCACTGGATCAGGTATTCCCAGGTGATATCGTCCTCGTCGAAAAGGGGTTGCAGCAGGTGCTGTTCTCGCATATGGCGAACCCAGGCGTCCTTGACAGTGCCTCGTAAGCAGCTCACGGCGTAGGCTACGCGGTCTTGGTTGGTTCGAAACCCGAAGAATTTGAAGCTCTTTTTGCAGTCGTATTCGAAGTTTTGCAGGGCGGCAAAGGATTTTCCATCAAAGGTGGGGTGCGGTAACGTTGGGGGGCGAAACCCACTAGTGGGGTTGCCAAGGCTACCGAGGTGGGCGCGTGATTCGCTCATGATTGGCTCGTGGCGGTGTGGCTCAGCCGGTTGGTGGGGCAGTGGCGGTGGCGGCCCCGCAACAGGGTCCAAATCCATGGGGTCGGAGTTTTCCAACTGCCGTGTGAGTCGCTCACGTTCGGCTCGTTTGCGCTGAACCTCCTGCTGGCGCCGAAGGAGTTCAAGTTCGGCATCAAGGGTGGCGTTTTCTTCCTCTAGGGCGCGAGTTCGAGCGGCAACGGAGAGGTTCTGGTCAATGGGTGGCGCGGTAACGGCTTGCGAATCGCTGGGGGTTGGCTCATGAGGGTCTCCGCGGAGGGTATTCGAAAATTCGGGGGATTCTTCGTTCTCAGAGGGCACCTGGGCGTCGTGTTGTTCTTCGGCTTCGCTGGCGGATCGCTCCTCAGTCGCTCGCAGGTTTCTGCCTCGGCGCGAAGTGGTGGACCGCATCTTGCAGCTTCAACGAGTCTGGGCCTTCAAAAGGGGGAGATTTCAACGTGTCAAGGGGGGTTCACCAGAGTGAAGAAGTCTGCAAGATGCTCAGAAGTCGCTCGTAGTTATAGGCTAGGTAGAATACACCTTGAAATCTGCCCTCCTCCCCTCGAGGCGTAGCCCTCGAGGGTCATTATATACCAGAAGCTTTCGCCACTATAGCTGATTTCTAAGCTCATGGAACGCTCGAGAATCGCTCGTGCCTCGGCCCTCGGCCTTCGGCCTCGACCCGATAGCTATTCACCCCGCACAGTGGCAACGCCCTGACACATTACTGTCGTCAATATGTCCGACAAGATACTAGCAGCTCACGTCCTCGTCTCCTCGCAAATGAACGCCCAATGGGCCGAGACTCTGCAACTCGCTCGCTTCGACGCGGTCGACCACATCACCATTGGTCCGTTCCAAGTTGGTTCCGACGGCAAATTTATCCTTGGGTGGTCTAACGAGAGAGACCTCCACAAGCGAGTGACAGATGTCATCGCCAAAGCCCGCAAGGACGCCGCCAGCGCAAACCGAACCATCAAGATCTTCGCCATGCAGGTCTCCGAGTCAGAGGGGGGAACCATTCCTGGGATCCATCGTCTGGGAGATCCAGTGAATGTCAATGACGCCGCCAAGGGCATGACCATCAAGCAGCAGATGTATACCAACTACATCACGTCCATCAGCGCCATTTTGCACCAATACGACTTTGACGGCTGGGCTGTTGACTACATGCCTCCTGATAACGTCTCCTTGGCTCCAAAGCTTTTCCACGACGTGAAAGAGAAGCTCACCGAGTACGGGAACAAGTTGGAGCCTAAGCGGCAGTACCAGGTTGCTGTTCTGGCGTCCACGACTCGGTGGTTGAGGCCTAGCAGCGGGAGTGACGCGGAAAAGTACCCCGTCACCGAGAGCGTCGACTTCGTCTACTTGAAGACATACTACGGCGGTCTTAACAACGCGAACACGTTGAGTGCATGGCTAGATACCGTCAAGTATCCGAAAGGTCGTCTTCTCTATGGCCTCGTCACGGAGCAGAAGCCGGCGCAACCTACTGCTAAGGAGGCGAGGGATGCCGTAGCGAAGAATGAACTTGGGGGGATTCACATCTGGCGGTTGGACGGGGCGAGAATAAGCTGGTCGAGCCAAGTGCAACTGGCTCTGTTCAGCTGGTTGCATTCCGGGGTTTTGGACCGGAATACCCTCGCGCTCCAGGAGGTTGATGCGGCTTGGAAGGAGATAAATCATTGAGAATGAGTCGGCCGATCTAGGTAGTCAGAAACCAAGCTGCAAGTCTAGTTCCACAAAAGTCTAGTTCTACACCTTTGGCTGCCCATCTCCACGACCGTCAAATCCCCAGCCGATCTGGTTAGCAACGTAGATCTTCACCCCTAGTTCCTCAGCCCAACTCCACACCAAGCCGGGATTCTTCTGAAACATCCTTCCAGCCATGACAGCATCCAGGGGTTCGTCCTCATTGCCCTTTCCTCCCTCAAGCAGCTCCTCGGCCTGCTTTCCTCCTGTGATACTCCCCACCGTCGACACCAACATCTTGTCTCCCACCTCCTGCTTGATCCTCTTGGCAAACGGCGCTTGATACCCCGGCCCCCCTTGATCTTTTGGCTCGGATGATTCCCACCAGTCGAAACATCCAACAAGTCAACTCCCCTCTCCGCCAGCAGCACCGCCAGCTTCGCGCTCTGCTCGACATCCCAGCTCCCGTCCTTTTCAAATCCCTGCACCTTCTCCAACCCGTCCGTCGCGCTGATTCTCACAAACAGCGGCATCCCCTCGGGAATCGCCGCCCTCACCCCCTCAACCACCTCCAAGAGTAACCGCGCCCGGTTCTCAAAGCTCCCTCCATACCGATCACCCCGCTTGTTCGACACGGGCGATAGAAACTCATGAAGCAGGTATCCATGCGCCGCATGAATCTCCACAACATCAAACCCCGCAACCACCGCCCTCTTCGCCGCAGCCACAAAATCCCTCTTCACCTCTTCAATCTCATCCACCGACATCCCCCTTGGCGCGGGGAAGGCCTCGTGAAATGCAACTGCCGAAGGCGCAATCACATCGTCAGGCCATCCACCCGCCTCCGTCGTCGCGGCCTTCCCCCTGGACAACCACGGTGCCACACACGACGCCTTTCGTCCGGCGTGGGCCAACTGAATGGCAATTTTCTGTCCCTGGGAATGCGCAAAGGTAGTGAGCGTCTGCAGACCGGGGATATGCGCGTCGAGCCAGATGCCCGTGTCCTCGGGCGTGATGCGTCCGCGCGCCTGAACAGCGGTGGCTTCGATGATGGTGAGTCCCGGTCCGCGCTGCACGATGCCGCCGATGTGGGCTTGGTGCCAGGGGGTGGAGAAGCCTTCGTGGGCGGAGTACTGGCACATGGGGCTGACGATGATGCGGTTTTGGAGGGTCAGGTCGCGGATCGTTAGGGGGGTGAAGAGTTTGGGGATAGGCTGGTCGTTGGGTTGCGGGGAGACGGCGGTTCCCGAGGGGGGTTTCTGGCGGGGGGTGAAGAAGGGGACGCCGGGGGCGGCTTCATTGTAGATGGGCTTTCCGGCGGTGTTGTCGTTGGGAGAGGGGGAGTTGGGTTCGGGAAGCCCCGAGGTGCGGGGAAGGGCGAACATCGCGATGTGCTTCTCAAGTGAATTGGTGGGTGAGTTGGACGGGTGGTCTGGGTGGGTGATGTTTTTGAAAGTTGAGAGGTCGTTGAAGATGAGCTGGGCTCTAAAAATTAAAATACACACGTAGCAAGAACTATCCACTCCTGTGTCCCGAGTGGTGCCACTTTATTTTGTGATTGGAAATAGCCTGCCAAAGTCAAAGACGTACCTGCCAAACAGTCAATTGCATCACCAATCAAAATCGGACGGCATTCCACTTTCCCCACCGGCCAGCAGCGGAGCTCCCGATCTTGTCCAAATGTCCCGTATCGATAAGATCGATCGGCGTTTCGATCTTCCGCAGTTTCGCTAATTCGTTTTTCTCCCAGGTGCTTACAAATTTCTGGTCACGTAATTAAATCCTTTCTTATGCTACATCAGTGGTCCATGTTGATTAGGTCAGTTAGACTTTTCTAACTTCATCTTCGCCTTCCCTTTTCACCTCTCCTTGAGAAATTTCACATTATATAAGCGGTATTAACATTGTTCCTCCCGGCTGCATCTGCCTGTTGTATTGTACCATGACCAAGGACATGTTCACTCCCGTCCTGTTGAGCACAATTTGCATGACAATGGCGATGTTTGAGGATGGTGGCAACAGAAGGTCCCGTCCCTCAAATTCTGACAAATACTCAGATTATGGACAAGCATGTCCATGTCCGCTCACGCTGCTGCCCCAAGATTTACCATGCCAACTGATTCCTCCAGCATGGTGGTAGGAATTGACCCCGCTAGCACTGGCAACGCAGCGCGAAGTCTCAGTCGTTGCATTAACAAACGCACTTTCTCAACAAACCGCATGTTCTCCGGCCCAGTTCCAACACTCACGCGTATGCAACCTTCACACCCATGCTCGAGCCCCTTGAACCTCACCAACACCCCTCCCAAGTCTCTCAGCAACCGGGCCAGCTCCCCCGCAACGACATTACACGGACGTGGTGGTGAGTGGCTGCCAAAGCCGTGACCACCGTTCAAGCTATTGCTATCACCCAACACCTCAAACAGCACAAAGTTTCCGTCCAAGCCCCCCTTGACCCTTACACCCTCGATCCTTTCCAGATCTCTTGCCAGCCGCAGTCGCAGGTCAAAGACGGTCCTCAGGTTTGCTTCCAGCACGGCAATACTCGCCTCTGACAGGGCGACTTTGGCAAGCAAGAGGGACAAACTGCTCACGGCGTACGGCTTCCGCACGTTGTTGAGCACCGCACTGAAATGCGAACATGCCGCTGCGAAGCCGACTCGGATGCCGGCGAGCCCAAAGCCCTTGGACAAAGTTTGGAGGACGACGAGGCGCGGGTAGCGGGTGATGAGGGTTGTGGTGGAGGGGGAGTGCGGGGAGAAGTCGATGTAGGCTTCGTCCACGACGAGGATGCCGTGCCAGGCGGGGTTCTCGAGGACGGCGACGATGTCGTCGATGAGAATGGCGTGGCCGGTTGGGTTTCCGGGCGTGCAGATGAAGCAGATTTTGATGGTGGGGTCCGAGGTCAGGGTCTGCTGGAGGAGGGAGAGCTGCAGCTGGAAGTTGCGATGGGGGAGGAGGGGCACGGTGAGGGTTGCTACGTCGTTGATGGTGGCTGAGGTTTGGTACATGTGGTACACTGGTGGACAGATGAGGATCTTGTCGCGACCTGGGCGGCATACACAACGGATGATGAGATCGATCATGTCGTCGAGCCCGGCCGAGACGCAGATGTTGGATGGCGACAGACACGATCCATGTCGGCGGTTGCGGAAATCGCAAAAGGCCTGCTTGAGTTCCAACTGTCTGCTGATGTCCAGACGCTTGTCAGCGTTGAAGCACGAAAAAAGGGGCCCCAGCAGTTTTCGAGAAGACAGACAGGAGAAAGAGGAGGAACAGGACGTAGCATCGACTTACACATCTGGGTATCTGCTCAACCTATCAGAACCTTGTGCAGGGTCTCTGCTGGCGAGACAAGCCTCGGCCAACGCGGCATGATGTTGACCGCCCTCGTGCCAACCACCCCAGGAGATGCAAGGACCCAATGGATTCTCGTTGAGATCGGCAAGCTGAATGTCGGTGAGGTCGTTTAGGGAACTGTCAGTCACACAGTGTCAGAATCGGGTTTGGTTGAGCGGGAAGATACAGCCGTCCTGACCTTCTTTCCGTTTCGAACTGCTTGACCGAAAGGATGTTGGGGCGCACCAATCGAATGCACTCGCCATCACACAGCGCCGCAGAGGTTCCAGATGTTCCCATTTTGGGTCCAGGCCTTGAAACACAAGCGCCAGGCCATTGACCGCATGGGTAGAGCCCTTGTCCAGGCGAAAGAGGGACTTCTCAACGAGGACCGAAGCAGGAATTGTGATTTGAGCGCAATGTGGATTGGAGGTGAGAATGAACATTTGGGTCAGGAGCGAAAGTCGATCAGGCTCCCTGCCCAGTGCACTTGCCACCTCCATTTAATCATGTCGTTCTGCAGTGCAGCCATGGGGCTCATCGAAATCGAAATCGATGAGGCTCTGCGGCCCACCATCTTTCGATTTGGCTGCAACCCCCGGCTGCACGGGATGTCGGAGGATGCCCGTGGAAAGGCCGCATGGGCTTCACCCAAATTTCTGCCGGCGCTGAAACCCCACCGCCCGGTGTCTGCTAGGGGGGCACTGTGGGCTGGGGCAGCGTGACCTGAAATATCAGGCAGGTTACACGGACTCCTTTTGAGTCTAACCGAATTTGGAAATGATGATTTCCTGCGATTGGTCGGGGAAACCCTCATCGCAGGTCTCTCCATCGGGCAAACCGACCGGCACAGCATGTGCACCCGCACCGGACTTTCGCGCCGCCGGTTACATGAAGCTGGGTTGAAACCGAGAAGCTACAACGAATTTGTCATGTGACAGGGCTTTCACCGACGTCTCACCAGCCTGGTCCCCATGTTTGTGATTTCTGTTGAGGTTTTGAATTTTTTTTGGTGGTTAGACATGTTCAACAGAGGAAGGAATGCCCCTTGGGGGCAATGAAGGCCAAAAACCCAAAATGACCAAACAGTTGAGATATGCCCGTTTTAAACAACATCTGGTGCCAGTGACAACATTCTCCTACCGCGCTGGTTCAGTGTGCAGTTCTGCCTTTGATCCGTCAGGCCCCGGCTCTTCTTCCAAAATGCCATTCCCAGACTATCTGGAAAGCAAGCCCAAAATCATCTTCTTCACCGACTTTGATGGCACCATCACGCATGAGGATGTCCCTGACTGGCTGGTATGCACTTCGTTACCCTCAAAAACTTCGATCCCCCCCCCCTTCTCTAACTGTTGGCGGACCCAAATCAGGTTGCCACCGAGGGCTTCGGTGCCGAACGGCTTCGCCAGAGTAACCAAGCTGTGATGGATGGAAAAATGACCTACCGGTGCGTTTTTCATACAGCGGGTCGCATCCCGTCCAGGCCTGTCCCTTCCAAGTTCCCGGGTTGTGTTGTTCGAATTGGGTGACTGACCCAGCCCCTGATTCCACTTCACCAGGGAAGCATGCCGCGAACAGCTAGAGAGCATCCCCCTCGGCTTCACCAAATGCATCACCAAGGCACTCTCGCGCGTCCAGCTCGACCCGGGGTTTCTGACCTTTTACAAGTGGGCCTCCTCCGCTGGCGTCCCCATCGTGGTGCTGTCCGGCGGATTGATGCCAATGATCGAGGCGATACTATCGCATGTTCTCGGATGCGGGGCGCGCAGCCGCATTGAAGTGGTGGCCAATGATGTAGAAGTACGAGAGGGCTTCGAGTCCATCGATCAGGATGGCGGCGCGTGGCGGGTTGTTTACCGGGACGAAAGTGAATATGGGCACGACAAGGGCAGCGCTATCATGCCATATGCGAAACACTTCGAGGGCATGAAGGGGACTGGTGGTTCGAGATCAATTTTGCTGTTTGCGGGTGATGGGGTCAGCGATTTGAGTGCCCTTGAACAGACAGATTTGTTGTTTGCCAAAAGGGGGGGAGGTAAGTACCAAGTACCCAAAACAGTGGGTCTTTCAACCCCTTCCAGGAAAAATGCTGACGAGGAACATTCTGATGAGGCAGACCTCGTTGACTATTGCAGGCGCAAGCAGGCACCGTTCACCGAGTTCAGCAACTGGGATTGCATCCTCAAGACAACACAGGACCTCTAGTATGCCAACCTCATCCATGTGCCCCTGTGGCTCTCACGAACCGAGCTCTAGCTAACCTATTTGCACGCAGCCACGGCAGAAAAACGGTTGCAGACGTTGCAGAAGAAAGTCGTTTTTGTGCAGACGCTGGCGTGCATGAGAACACTCGGCTTTGCCGGCACTCGGGCTCGGAGTCATTTTAGCAATGGGACGTCCAGCTGAAACTTCAGTGCTGAATAGCATCCACGCCGGAGAGAGAAAATTAAAACTAAGTGATAGGGGATGTCCACGTCCAGGACCGCCATTTTTTGCCCCCTGAAGCTTGCGTTGTGACCCGACGACCCACCCACTGTCGGGGCTCATCCAGCCCGCCCATCTCCAATGCTGTGCAGCAAGCAGGATACTGTTTTTTGACCCTTTCCAATTGCTCCAGCTGATCCATACGCTCTAGAAACTCAATCAGATCTTTCAGCATCAACAAAGCGCCCGAGCTCTCGTCACCACCGTACTCGAGAAACTTGACCAGCGCCTCCTCGTAGTGCTCGGCCGCCTTTTCCATCTCCCCTTCTTGCTCGTACAACTGCGCAAGCTCGCTCAACGCAAAAACGCCAAAAATCCAGCCGTCAAAGGGACTATCTCTGGTACCTAGATATTTGCACGTCTCCTTGTACGCCGCCATGGCGGACGAAAAGTCCCTGGCCTCGCAGTGATTCACAGCGAGATTGTACCTCGCACGGTTTGCCGAGAATGAGCGCGTGCCGTCAATGGCAATGCACAGCTGAATAAGTTCCTGGCAACGCTGGATGGCTTGGACGTGCATGCCGTTGTTGCGCAGGACGCGCACCAGGTAAAAGTAGGCCTTGATGCGAATCTGCTGGGCCTCGCTGCGCGATGTCGGGTCCGAATCGTCGGCGATGCGGTCGATGTGGTCGATGATGACGGTCCACAGGGTAGGGTACGACTTGCTGACGGCCGCGGCCTGCGCAAAGCAGCCGAGGAGGATGGCCAGGGGGTGTTGCACGCCCAGTTGCTTTCCCGCTTCGCTGGAGAGGAATTTGAACACTACCGGTTCGTATCCGGGGAATTTCTTCCAGCTGGACCAGGTGGCAATCTCCACAAGACGCGTGAGGAGAAAGAGGTCAGGCTCGGCAAGCATCGGGGCGACTGTGGGCGTTGCGTCGTACAGCCTCCGGATGGCTTTTGTAGGCTCGCCGAGCTTGAGAAAGTAGTGGGCGTTCTCGTAGGCTTCGGCGGTAGCGTTGATGCACCTCCTGATTTGTTGTCGTTGTATATCGCCCCGAAAAGTGAAACTTGACTCTGCAGATGGCCGAGACGATAGAAAGGACGACATGGACGGATGAGATGACCGCTTTTGCCGGTCGCTCGTCATCAGAGACCCAAAGTCGCCGACGCATCGCAACATGTTCTCCGTGACGCGCAGGTCTGTTGGCGTCTCAATCTGCAAAATGGCGTACGGCAGGGGTGCTGTTGGTCTGCTTTGAGGAAGCGCTTGAAATGCCTCAGGCTGCAGGACGTCGGTTGAGTTCAAGTTTTCCCCGCGGTCCGATTCGCTTGACGGCCCTTCTTCAGAACTGCTCTGCCCGAGCAAGTGGTGACTTGGATTCTTGGAATGGCTTGAAACTCGACTTGGAGTGCTTGTGCCCGGTGTCAGGATCACGGGGTCGTCGCTTGAAGAGGTGTCGTTGTCGCTGAACCTGCGGGAATTGTCTTGCAGATATCCTGGATAATTTGATCCCCCGATGAACGAGTTGCGGGTATAGTCATTTGCGATGATGTCATGACTAGCATCGGAAGCTCCGGCGTCAAGTCGGATATGAGCCCACAACATGTCGATGCCACTGCTGTCTGCATCGGCCTGCTGTCCAGCGTCCTCGAGATTTCCGCTGAACCCTCCGCCGACCCCCTCGAGATCGAAGTCCAAAGGCTGGCGTTCATCATCCATCGCCACGCTGATAGTCGAGGAAATGGCAGGTTCAAGCTGGCGTTGATTGGGGCTGGGAGTTGGCAAACATGATGACTGTGGAATTGCTGAGGCAGGAGCGGTTTTGTTTGGTGTTGGGGTGGATTTTTCGTAGCGCCTGAGCCCCCAGGCATGGAACCTGGCATTCAGCTGGGGCAGTGACGCACAGAAGCCATCCTCACTCTTCAAGATTTCGAGCATCTGTTTGCGTGGGATGTTTTGCTGGTGGAGTCGCGTGAGCTTGTCGCGTTGATGCTCCCATTCCTCGGGTTTTTTCCTTGCCGAGTATCGCGACTGGCTGGGAAGGTACGTCTTAAATTCAGCATTCGACGTTGCCATTGTCGCCACTTTGGCTCCATCGGATCGATCCCCTGTCAATTCGGTCTCAGTGTTCAACGAGTCGCTCAGAGGGTTTGTTGCTGCATCCGCGATGGCCGTGGTGGAGTGAGGCGACCCCGCAGACTCTCTCTCCCGCCGCAATGCATGTTCCCGCCGTGAGAGCACGTGAGCGTCGTCGTGGCCTGAAAATAGGATTTCCTCTTTAGGAAATGTTAGATTCACTTCGTGGAAACAACCCGTGCCCCCACTCCGAAGCGAAAAGTCTGTCCGACTCCGACATTTTAAAAGGCCGAACATTCTTTTGCCGCAGATCCATCATGTGAGGCAGACCCCTCCAACTGGCACCTGAATCCATAATTCGCTGCCGTACCAGGCGTCGCACAGTCCCCTCCCCATGGCGGGTGCACCATTAGGAGGTGCCAATCCCCAGATTCATCCCAAGTTGTCAACATCACCTGATTCCACCACTCCAAGCCCCCTCGTTGAGAGCCGCGAGGCCATTCCCTCACCACCGATGCTACCCGCCACCCCCTCTGCAACTGCCATCTGGCTCGAACTTGGATCGAGCGTCAAGATACTTTGCTTTGACTGTGGAAACGAAGACAGATGACGAGCTCTGGTTGTAAGTCAATCTGCCTTCCAATTGTTCCTTCTCTCAATCACGCAATGTGAAACATGATGTCGTCTCATCAAAGAGGGTCAGTAGCTCCGACAACTAATAAGGTACTGCTCAATCGCGTCAGTGAGAGTTCTCTTGCCATGTTCCAGTTCTCTGACTTTAGGCCACCAACGCGGAGTGAACAAATTGATAACCAAGCCATTCCCTATGTGTGGGAATTGAGCATCTCGCTCTCAATAACACAGTAAAGTATTTCACAACCTTAACTTGTCTTCCAGCGGAGTTTCGCTGGCTCTCGCATTTATGCCATCGAGTTTGAGTCCATCAGAGTGGTGCGAAAGATCATAACCTTGGAAGTGAGCCCGGGCACGGGATCTCGAAAGATAAGCTGCCTTGGAGTTAGCCTACATCGTTGCGGAAATCATCACATGTCTGGCTGGCCAGCACCATTTAAAAAGCGCCTCCCATCCGTGACCGGAGGGCTGACAAGTCGGATTGCCATTTTCGGGATATCCGAGGGCCGACATCGCGAACTTGTCAGAGGGGAGCCAATGCTCTTCCAGGCGGTTATGCAGGAACAAGTGCTCCGCCGCCCATGGGAGCTTCTGGGCACCAGTCCCGTGAAGTTTGAGCAGCTTATCAAAGCGGGCAAAATTCCTAGTTCGGGAAATCAGGAGGAGAGCTTTGGGACCTGAGAAAACGATAGGCTGTCTGTTATCTATGCTCCTCAAACGAGGCCAGAGCTGATTCCTGAGGCTGCAATTTCGAAAACGGCACAGGAAACAAGAGGCAGGATTGATAAAACCCACCTTAAATCAGGTCCCGACACTCCCGAGCTAGGTAAATCCATGTGTTCAAATGCTCACCGCGACCCGCAACTTGCAACTTTGTTAGATTGCTCGACTCCCTCTTCGAGAACCGACCAAAAACGATGCTGAGGAATGGTATTAATAAGAGGCGACGGCCGATCTCACAGGCCTCTCCCCGGCCATCCCATTCTGCATCCAAACGACTCCCGCACAACATGACCGTCCTCCTCGTTACCAAATCAACTGCGTCCAGACCGCCCCCGACGTCTGTCAAGGGGTGTGCCGCCAGCAAAGCGTGGTCCAGCACAACTATGTGAGCATGTCAAAAGTTCTTCCCCAGTGTTGCGCTTACTTACGCAAGCTATGAATAGTGCGCATAATGATCTGCTCGGGATTGGATTCTGGGCGACAGAGCCGGTTCCAGCACCACATGACCAACCAACAACCACCCATTTTTACCAGACATTAAACTTCAATCCGAGGACCCCAGACACAAAGCCTCCAACTCGACTTGAGCCACCAAGAAAAGCCAACGGCCAAGCCCAACGAGCGATCGACTTACATCAGCATGTGCTAGTTGAGGATGGCAAGGAGACAGAGGGTATGTTGAGACGGTTCATTGACGAGATTCCATCACCACTTTCCATGCGTCAGCCCTATGAGACAGGAAGAGTGGCTGAATGGCTGAAGAACCTGGAGAATATAAGGGGTTGGAAGTGATCGACAGAACATTGAAACACGTCAACATGGGTCTCAATTCGCATCCCTTGGGTTTTGGTGATTAACCGTTTTGCATCCTGCTTTTAGAGTCTTGCTTTTGGAGGTTCTCTGTTCGTCATACCCCCTGGTGTATTTGTTCTTTGCGTTTTGCTCGGCAATAAACACTTTCTGCAGAGATTGGTCCCTCGTCGTCACTTCTCCCCGTCATTGGGCGCGTGCTAGCACTCTTTCGAATGCGGGTCACCTCCACACTATCATTATTAAGCACCACTGGTATCCCTGATGGGAGTGCTCATTCGAGTGACACTATTGGTGCGTTGTTCCACGCTGAATGGGTTTATGGGACTTCCAGCATCTGCGTTTTGCTCTGATTTCTCACATATGTTTAGAAATTTTGCTTCGTGTTTTCTTCCAGGGCACGAAGAAAGGGAGACTGAGTCTATAGACTAGTTCCAAGTTGTAGAAGTAGGTGGTCATCATCCCTTCCGAGTCCGGGCGCGGAGATATAGAGCGGAGAGGATAGCGACAGTCGATACCACGACAACAATGGCGGAAAGGGGCAGCCTCAACTCGTCGTACCCAGTCTTGGCATCCACCGTGTTCAAGTTGTTGAAGTTGCTGTCAACGCTTGGACTGCCAGAGGTCTCCCCCACCTGCCCGTCATTCTTTGGTTCCGCCAACTCGCCACCCTTTGGCGCCACATTCTGCAAATGCGTTTGGTCCGGCACTGGTGGAGATAGGCCACTGTCCTTGTTTCCGTCTCCATCGGCGGTGAGGTTTTCGACAGTATCATCGCTTCCATTCTGATGGTTGTCCGCTCCCAGTGGTATGCTTGGGTCTGGTGGCTCCTCCAATTCGTCGCCGCTGCTTGGGCCATCATCTTCGACTGTGTTCTGAGGCAGGCAATGCGTCTCCCAAAATTCAACAATGCGGCCAACGTCGCCAGACGCATGGGCATCCCAACCGTAGATATTCCAGTCGACCGCATTCCAGAAATCTTGACCGACACGGTTTTCCCACCGATCGACCGGAAGCACATGCGGCGGGCTACCAGCACTGGAAATGGCGGGAGCGAAAGGTTCCATTGGATCGATACCGCCAGTTGTGTCCGTGTCATTTTCATCAATAATGGGAGCCTGAACCTGCTTTCCAACCCCCAGCATCACCAAAGATGAATTTCGAAGCACCGAGGCACGTATGGTCTCCATCAGAGCGTCGACGACTGGGTTGGGGCGTCGGTGTTCTATGAGGGTAGGAAGCACAGGTTCGTCGAAGTCCAAGGCCCAGTGTGACGCGTACTCCAATACATGATTCTCCACGGTTAGGTTCGGCCGGAGTGCAAAAATAAGATAGAGGAGGTCCCTGAGGAGGCGGTCGTGTTTCTGGTAGTACTGAACCGCGGAAGCTAGGACGTGCTGTGCGGGTTCGAGGTCTGGTGAACGACGCAAGAGAAGACCCAGGGATAGCGGGTGCGGAATGGACGCGTCGAGACAGCACTTCGGCACGGAGAGAGCTAGGGCTGGCCAGCGGGCGAAAATGGCGTCGAGGAACCTGTGCCCGCCCACCGAACCCGAGGCCGACCAGAGTGTGAAGTCGGAAATGACGCGCTGGTCCGTGGCAGGCAAAGTGAGCAGGAGCTGATCGAAGATGCTGTGGGGTTGTCGATGGAGAATGGCCAGGCGCAGGTTCTCATCCGAGGCGACGAACGAGGGGTCGTGGTCGAGGAGGGCTTGGGGGGCCCAGCCTGAGCCACATGCAACTTTGCGGGGCAAGATTCCATCACCATCAACAGAGGTAGTAACCGGCAACCGTAGCGCATCTGACATGGTCGAGGCAGAAATTCTGGCCGGGCCTTTGCTCAGGAGTTTTTCGAGCATGGAATGTGTTGCGGACTTGTTCCGCAGCAGGGCGCAAACCTGGGCGTCTGAGAAGTCGATGATTGGGATATCGTCTCGGTCCAAAAGAGCGCAGACAGTTTCCTCGTCCCGGTCAAATCTGGCTGTGACAAGGAGATCTGTTGTGAATTCAGGATCGGTAGAAATAGTGCTCCCATCTAATAGCGTTGTAAGGAGACGTGGCCTGAGGTCGGCTGGCCCGTGGGGGCTTGCTAGAATGTTCAGGGCTTGTCGGGAGATGGAGTGCCGGCGCCTCCCTCTCCATCAGGAGCTTCGCGGTGGCCTGCTGGTCCCCGATGCAGGCAAAGCAGAGTCCCGTCCATTCAAAGTTGGGAGGCATGTCGTCGATGCGGATATCCAGCTCGTCGAGGCAGAAATTGACGAGGCATTCGAGACCCTGCTGGCACGCCATGAAGAAGGCAGTGGGCGATCTTGCCTCTTCGTGGCCATCACGACCAACTCTAGCATCTGCGACAAGAAACGAGGCGCTGCCGCCGACCACGATGTCGCTTAATGCATAATGATCCCCAATGGCCCGGATTGTGGTTCTCGTCCACCTTTCGAAACCTCCCCTTTGGCGGCAGAATTCCTTCAAGTTGGCCTCAAGCTCAGGCACCTCACCTGAATCTCTCGTACCGGAAGAGAGAAGAACTGCCGACTTGCAGTGGGTAAGCCAATGATCAACGGCATACTCCTCAAGCGAATACTCCGGAGTCGGGGACTGAGAATGGGCGTCTCTTCCGACGTTGAACTCGGTCCACACTCCGCTGCGCATCCGGAAGGTGGCTCTAACTGGTCGGAACTGGCTTCGGCTCAGATACCGCATGGTGCACTGCGCCAGCAGAGCGTGGCAGGAGGCGGCCGTGAACTGTGTCGTCCAGCCCGATCGGTTCAAAGATGGCGTCCAATCTCGAGTCGACATACCGAAAAATGTCTGTCGAGTTCTGGGAATCGATTCTCACAATCAGATAGTCGCTGTCACCTCCAGGAAGTCTAGGCCCAGGCAATCTTGCCGGCAAGTCGTCGAGCTCACGACCTGATACCATGATTTTGACCGCCGACTCCGCCATGACAGTCCGGAGGTCAGCGTGAAGTCTGCGTCGCTCCTTGTCATCGAGTTCGTCCAACGCATCGACCACCAAACTAATAGATATTCCAGAGTTGTTGTTGTTGGCCATGGCGATAATATTGCTGATCGCATCCTCCACACCGATCTCGGTGCGCAGGGGGGCCTTGTTGTTGTATGTGTCTACCACCTCGGGGGGCAGCGGCTCCAGAGGGTTGCTGGCCAGCAGCTGCCTGAGCATGGAGTTGATGACAGAACCGGCCGTGTGCGACTTGTTGCCCTCGCAAAAGAAGAATGCCAACCTTTCGCGCGCTGATGATGACTGCCGGTGCTGAATGTCCCTGATGACGGCCGAAGTGAGGAAGGTCTTGCCAGCGCCCATTTTGCCTTGAAGTCCAAGCAGGGTGGCCGTTTGACAACTCCGCCACTGCTTGTACTCTGGGGTGTCGACAATCCACTTGCACGTGCCCTCCTGTGGCTGACTTGCGGCCAATCTGGTGTTCTCGCCGTACGGCAAGTCGCGGGATATCCAGTCCAAGATACGAATCCTCTCGTCTCGCTCGAGCATTCCCAGACGGCCCCCTATTTTCAAGAGAGACCCCTGTAAAGCATTAAGCCTCGCCTGTGAGTCTGTAAAGGGGTTAGCAGACGAGGCTAATATGTTTGCAGTTTTGACTGATTTGGAACAAAAAGGTTTCAGCTGTTGGGGTCGTACCTTGTTGCCAAATCAGAGCAATCTCATCCTCGACTTGCTTCTCCTTCTCCTCAATCTCTTCACCGATAACCACAATGGTACTCGGCACCAGGCTCTTGATCGCGCGTTCTGGGCACCACGGCGTCAGAGGTCAAGGTAGCTGGAGCTTGGGGCATTGGACTTACTGAGCACATTCCTCGTCATGTAATGGTAGGAGGCCACCTGGTAGTGCAGAATCTTCTCGTAGAGTTGCACAAGGCTTTCCTTGAGGGCGCTTGTGTCGACTGTTTGCGAATGCTCCGGATACAACCCCTCCCTGACCATGCAGCGCCTGATCAGGCAGATGATGGGCTCTTGGTCTGCAATGAGATCTCGAGTCTCCTTCACATTCATGGCGCACTTTGCTTGTGCCAGCCGATCAATTTGAAGTACTAATGTATAGGTAATACATAGTGACACACCTGAAGAACCAACTTAAGGACACCCAAAGCAGCACCTGCAGCTTGGCTGGTATCCAAGACGGCGAATGCACTTCCTGGTTCGACCACGACCTTTAGATATTCGGCGATTCTTGACGCAACTGTTTTGAACGTCAGCGTTTCGCCATTTGACCGGCGAATCTTCCACTCTCCGGACTCGCGCTCCTCTGTTAACTCCCTTAGCGGTGCTAGGAAGTCTTCCACAGAGATGATGCCGTCCCCAGTGTCGGAATCGTCGGCTCCCTCAGGCTTGAGCTCCCAAAGCGCCTTTTGATATTCAAGCAGCCCATCTTTCCACTTGACGTCTCGGGCCACCTTGTCGCTCGCCTTCTTCCATAGAATCGAACCGGGAATCGGGAAGGCGTTCTGATCAAGGCCGCCCGAGGCTTCCGACAGGCTGCCAGAGGTTCTTTCCTTGTCCGTCCGCTTGATCTTCTCCTTGCCCTTTTTGAACCCCTCTTTCACTCTGTCGAGAAATTTGCCTGTGCCCTCCCGCGAATGAACTGAGTTGCTCGCCGCACTCATTTTCACCACCTGCACCAAGAAAAAGAAAACAAACACCGGCCACGGTGGTCGGTAAGGTGCCCTGTAGGAGGAAGAGAGAGCCCAGAGAGATGGATGGGGACGTTGAATGGGCGACGTTGGATCGGGCTTGCTGCTGCCTGATAGCCCCACTCTACCCCACATCTCTGCATCTCGCAATCAGGATTCAGAACCTGGCGACGGGCATCGGGCTCATCGGGCCACTCAGGCTGGTTTCCAGCTGAACGAAAGTTTCTATTCGCATTGTGGGTTTTGACCCGAAATTCAAGCCTCCAGTCTCGGTAACACCACGTGCACTGGCTGCCTCTCTGCTTTCTGTCGGCAAGAAGGTAGGGCTGAATGCGCGAATCCGTTTATGTCCGAAATCCGGGGCTGAGTCAAGGCACACTTGAAAGGGGTAGCGCATGGGAGCCAGTCAAACCGTTGAGAAAATCGGCTAGAACTGCCATTCGCTCAGGTCCACGAGCCTGTGTATCGCGGCAATCTCCGACATCGAGACAGACAAACTCTCGGCTCGGCAGCAGACTGGTTCATCAACAGAAACCCGCTTTTTCGAGGCTACACCGACTGACGCCTTTCGGTTCTCAGCCAAAACAAGCAAGCGGTGGAACTCAACGGCTGGACAGAGTCTTGAATTGAGGCTGAGACTTTGGTTCGCTTGACCGGTTGAGCGTTCCAGTTGCATCATGGTTCGCCAGGCTGATTCAGAGTGTCGAATGCAAGACGAATACAAAAGCAGACGAAGTCCATCATGAACTGACTGACTGACTGAACAAGAACTTCAAAGCACAACACTCTCTTCTTTCAGTTTCTAGCATCTCTGGTTTTGTCAACACCATGGTCTCCCTCACCCTGCCCACCCTGGGCCAAGCCCTCACTCTCCTCTCCACTCTGACCCTCACCCTCCCTTCCCACGCGGCCTCCATTCCTCCCCGCGACACCTCCACCTCCACCTCCCCCAACCCCAACCCCAACCCCCTCCAGGCCCGCGCCTCCGTCCCCTGGCAAGCCCGCTCGGGCATGACCGCCTCGCAGTACCAAACCACCTTTGACACGTTCGTCTCCCAGGGCTACCGCCTCACCTCCGTCGCGGGCTACACCTCCAACAACGCCCCGCGCTTCGCCGCCATCTGGGATAAATCCCTTCCTGGCGTGCCGTGGGTTTCCCGCTCGGGCATGTCGACTGCGGAGTATCAAAGCAATTTCAACAACTACCAGGCCCAGGGGTACCGTCCCAAGCACGTGTATGCGTACCCCGTGGGAGGAGCCACGAACTTTGCCGCCATTTGGGATAAGTCCCCTGCACCAGGAAATGGCGCTTGGCAATCGAGATACGGGATGAGTTCCGACGGGTACCAGTCCGTCTCCAACACGTTCACCAGCCAGGGGTACAGACCCGTGCATGTCTCAGGGTACGAAGAGGCCGGACAGGCGAGATATGCCGCGCTGTGGGAGAGGCCGACGAATGGACCCGCCTGGGTTTCGAGACATGGTCTTACCAGCGCGCAGTACCAGGCGGCGTTTGACATGTACACGGCGCAGGGGTACAGACCGGTCAAAGTGAATGGGTATGTCGTCGGAGGCGTGGATTACTATGCGGCGATTTGGGACAAGGCGCCGAGTCCGCCGTGGGTGGCGAGGCATGGCTTGAATGCGCAGCAGTACCAGGCCGTGTATGATCAGTTGGTTCCGCAGGGGTATAGGGCCACGGTGGTGAGTGCGTATACCTTGGGGGCGAACCAGGATCGGTACGCGGCGATTTGGGTTAAGGAGTGATGGATGACCTGAAAAGGGGTGTCGCAATTAGGAGCTTAGGGGATTGTGGGGGTTTGGGTATTTGGGTTGACTGTTTGTGGCTTATAATGTAATACTACCTAGTTGAGGAAATGAACAGCTGCAGGTGAAGAACATCGCGACTTCACTGTCTCGGCCAGATTGGCCCCCCTGCAACCGGTCACAACCTGGCTACGTGTGCCGACTCTTCCAGTTTGTTCCTTTTTTTTTTTTCTTTCTCCTTTTCTCTTCCGCTACGAGTTGTCCCGTCCACACGCCGCCCTGGTTGCAATCCCGTAGCTTTGTTGTCCTTGGCTTTTTTAAAGCCGGAATCATGACATGGCTGCAGCTCGCCCAGCATATATCACTTGGTGTCCTTTTTATCCTTGGAAGACACCTGATCACCCGTCGTGCCACCGCCATTGTTGTACTTGGCGACGTAACTTGTCGACCTCGGGCAACCCTTCTTCTTGCAGTCTGTCTTTGTGATCTCCCACGAAGACTTCACGATGCACCCGTCCTGGACCACAACTCCTGCTTTGCTCGTAATCGTGCACCTTTGATGATTTCACCAGTGGGTTAGCGCATGCTCGTTTTAGTTCATAGCCTAGGGCTGGAGCACAGCACAGAGAAACTTGAGACGTAGGGGATGGCTCACATTGCTGCGTGTGCGAAGTAGACGGATTTTTGGGATGGGAGCACGGTGCACGTCCGTCGTGCAGCTTTGGGGATATGACGAAGTGTCTTCTGCAGTGAATTGGTTATGCTGCTTAGCGAGGCCGAATCCGAGTAGTACCGAGCGAGAGCGATGGAGGGGGTCTGGTTTGAAGTGGCGATAGCCTCCGAGAATGAAGACGCAATACAGATGGCCTTATATTCTTTTAGAGCTTGGTGGGCCTCGTAGTAAAGCTGCGTTTTTTGTTGTTTTTTTTTCCTTTTTTTTTTCCTTTTTTTCAAGTATAGTATAGGGGGATGAAACTCACCGCCTCGGAACTGACTGACATCCGCCAGCGATCCATCTCCAACAAAGCACGCCACGACAGCGTCTCGCAGCCAGCTGATGCGGTGAGTGAAATTGGGCCATCTACATCCTCTTTATTAAAAGCTGGGCCCATCCACTTCTTTTTGTTATCATTTGCGATGGTGAGCGGAGGCGGTGGACGCTGATACGGCAACGTCGGTAAGTGAAACTGGGCGATCCACATCTCTTTGTTCTCTGTGATGGTGGACGGGGGGCGGTGTGCGGTGTGCGGTGTGCGAATGAGCAGCTGAAATGGGCTCCTTTGTTGAGTCTTGAAATGAGGCCATCTAATACCCCATTCTTTGGTAGGAAGCTACCTCCCAACTCGGCCCTTCCCAAAACTTTCCCCTCACCATGACCGCCGCAAACATGTCTGCGCCCACCATTACGAGCAAGGACGACGTCCATCGTCTCGAGATGAGGGATGCAAAAGACACCAGCAACCTGATCGGGACCAGATACTATTGCTGGGTGCTGGGCTCGGTGGCCGAGGACGACGCGCTCTACGCGACCAAGTTGCTGGACGGGCCCTGTTCGGGACACAGCGTCGAGCAGGTCCAGGGCGCGCTCGCGCGGGTGCCCAACGAAGTCATCTTCCCGCCGCTGCCCATCCCCTGGTGGTTCGCGCGCACGGGTGTCACGGTGAGCGA
Organism: Cercophora newfieldiana; assembly: GCA_030512285.1. Lineage (NCBI taxonomy): Eukaryota > Fungi > Ascomycota > Sordariomycetes > Sordariales > Lasiosphaeriaceae > Cercophora > Cercophora newfieldiana. The sequence goes on from JAULSV010000001.1 coordinate 9,453,754, forward strand.
CTCGTGGGACGCCGAGCCGGACCCCGACGTCTACTACCTCAAGCGCCCGTGGGTGGCCGCCTTTGGCACCGGCAACGACAACAACATCGACGACGGCGTGCTGGCCCACTGGTTTGCGTGCGAGGTCAGGAACCTGGAGCAGCTCGCGCGCCACCCGGCCCACCCCCATCTCGTCCGCTACCACGGCTGCCGCGTGCGCGGCGGCCGCATCACGGGCGCCCTGCTGGGCCGCGTGCCCGGCGGCACCACGCTTGACGACTACGCCAGGGCCGGCAAGACGGTCCCCGACAAGCCCGCCTTCTTGCGCACCCTCGCCTCGGCCGTGCACCATCTCCACCACGTCATCGGCCTCGTCCACAACGACATCCACCCCAGCAACATCATGGTCAGCCCCGACGGGTCCACCCCGACCCTCATCGACCTGGGCTCGGCCCTGCCCGATGGCGAGGAGATGTTGCAGTGCCAACCGTGGGTCTACCATTTTTTTCTTCTTTTTTTTTCTTCTTTTTTTTTCCTTCTTTTTTTTTCTTTTTGTTTTCTTTTTGTTTTCTGAACTAACAAAGAGGCCCTCTGCAGATTCTCCTGCTGGGGCAGAGACCCGCTGGACCTGGACCCCGAGACGTACTGCAACGGCCCCCTTGCCGGCCTTCCGACGTCGAGGAGGTCGCGCGACCTCGCCGCCCTCGAGCGGCTGCGCACCTGGCTCGACGACTACGACTTTACCACCGACAACGTGCAAGACCGGGTGGATACCAAATGTATCGCTGTGCGCGACAGGCTCATGCGTGAGGCGGCTGAACGGACGGAGAGGGCCATGAGTGGGTCTGATTGATTCAATTGGCTTGGTTGTTTTTTTTTTTTTTCATGTTGGCTCTTTTCGACGGAGGGGTCCATCGTGTCGCGAAGCTATTCATTAGAAAGAAGAAAAAAGAAAAAAAAAGAAAAGAAAAGAAAAGAAATCTTGCTGTTTTGGCTCCAGCACAGCTCAACCCATTCTTACATAATTTCTACATAAATGCTACTATGAAGAGGCTGGACGTCGCCCCGTCCTCCATAGCCGCCTTCACTAGCGAGTTCTCCATCAGCCACGTGCTGACGCTCATGCTCAACCCCACGGCGTACGACAACGTCTCAAGCCCCCCCCCCCCCCCCCCGACCGTCAACTTCATCGGCCTAGATGTGCGCATCCACTGGCAGAGCTCGGATCTCGCGCTGTTCGTTATCTGGTATCGGAGGCATGCCAAGAAGGGGAGGGACTGCGAATACTTGCACAACCTGCTGTTTGATGCGTCTACGAACCGGCTCACAGGCCTCATCAACGTTGCCTCTGGCCATGTGGCTCACAATGTGGAGGACTCGACATGGATTCTCTTCGTCACGCCCTCGTGTACAGGTTCCCGGAGGATGGGGTCCCCCAAAGAGGCCAGCGAATCGGTGGGTTGGGCACCCGTCGTCACGGCGTTCAAGGAGGTGGGGGTCAAGCAGCAAAGCGAGGAGGAGATTCCGGGTATCGATGAGCTGTCGGCATTGTATTGGTCATCCAGATGTCAGCTCTCCGTTGTTTTTCCTCACGCGCTGGGAGAGCCGGGCCTAGCAGGAGATGGGGATGGGGATAATCCGGGTTGCTCCCAGGCGAAGCTAGAGCAGAGCATGAGCAGCTGGGGGGTATTAATTCTCCGGTATCATGAAGGGGGGCATTCTTCCTGTCCCGATCACGGAAGAGTACAGTTTACCAGAGTTTGTTCAGCCACGTACCTCTTGAGATGGTCTGGACCGGGTACGCACATGGGAGCAAGGGGCACACTGCCGCTGCAGCGTCTGTGTCAAAATATGCAGGGCAGTGGATCCGAGTCAAAGAAGAGCCATCTGCTGGTGATGCGACCAGAAATGAGATGACATGTCGACAGATGCATGCCACGATATGACGGAAGAAGGCGTGACGGAACCCGATGGGAGTCACTACTCACGCAGCTCGAAAGCTCGCTCAAACCCCACTAGCGGATCGCCCAGCTTCAGATCTGGGATCCCACGTCGGCGATAGATCTACTTCCCCTGCCAGGCGTTCGGCCGCGGGGGGCGGATGGCGTGTGGTGCAGCTGTTAGTCACGATTGCCACAATCCATGGATGGGCAATCAAGAGATGTTTCCATTAGTGCTGCAAGCAGCAAATGCCTAACTAGCCGCAGACGTGGACCGACGGCTAAGAACAGCAAGTCGCCTGGCAATCGTTTGCGGTCAGTCGCTGTTTGGCTGCAGGCCAAGGTGGACAGGACGGGTAAGGGCGGCGACACGTAGCAAGCGGAGAAGCGGTGAGGTGCCGGGGACCTGTCGCTTGGTTCTCCGTCTGTCGTGTCGACAGGTCGCCAATCTGCTTGCCCTGTGGGTCGTGCCTTCCGTGGCCAGACAGACACAAATGTGCTCGCTGTCAGATCCGCTGTCTTTCTTTGTGATTTAACGCGCATCACTTCTGAGCCATCGACGTCGTCGGACTGATGACCGAAGCGAAACGCTGGCGGCAGTCAGGATGAATCACAGCCAAATCAGGGTGAGCGGTCAGGGCCAAGATGCGGAGAAGGCGCTCGTTGTGGGGCAAGGGGAGACGCGCTGGCAGGGGTGGGCCCCGCCAACCAGCTCCAAACGCGGCAGGGGGGGAAAGGAAGGAGCCAGGGTGTTTGCCGGGGCGGCATGGCTGCCCTTCGTCTCCTGACAACTGGGGGGTCGTGCCTTGATGCGACTTAGGTTTCCCTCACGCTCCAACCACCAGCTTGCAACGAATACGGATATGCCAGATCCTCCCAAAACCAGCGGTCAGGCAGCGGCCAGGTTGATTACGCGCCTCGCTAGTGCCGCGCCCGAGCCCGAGAAGAGGGGCAAGTTGCAACTCAGTTGACACATTTTCCGATTTCGGTCTGGTCGCTTGGGTCGGAGAGGTCCCATGGGTGCTCGCGTGGACATGCAATCGAGGGGTAATGTTTGTGCCATAAGAGACGACCCCTCGACCCCTCGTTGCCGCGGGGTTGCTCCCAACATCTCGCAACCACTCTGTCTCCGTCACTGCGTCTCCGTCTGTCAAACACTCAAACAAGCAAGCTCACGCTCTTCACCAAGTCGTCTTCTTCTTCCCGTCCGAAAGAAGCAATCATACTCAAAATGGCCGCTGCCGTCGCTGTGCCCCTTTCTGCCATCAACAACGAGCTCGGCGGCGTTCTCCCCCCCAGTGCCCTCGTGCAGCACTCTCCCCGCCATGGCCGCAGCCGGGGCATGAGCTTCAAGGCCAAGAACGGCAACCGGGGCCGTGGCTACAGCGTCCACGAGGACCGCGATGTCAGCATCGCCAAGGCCCTCATGTTTGTCCTCAAGCGGACCATCAAGGAAGACGAGGTGGACGAGGAGGACGAGGAAGATCACAGACTGGTGGCCGATGCCGAGGGATGGGTGGGCCTCGATGACGTGGTATGTTTGCCCCTTTTGTATCCCATGTATGGCCATCTAGCTAACCAACCACCGCCAGCTCGAGCACGAGAAGCTCAAGTCCCTCGAGGCCGACCTCGAGGACATCCAGCGCGTCATCGCCAACGCATCCAAACCCCGCTTCCACCTCCGCCAAACCTCCAAAGACAAAGCCGAAGAGCCCTCCTCATATACCATCCGCCGCATCCCCACCAACAGAGAAAGCATCGCCGCTCCCATCCCCATCGGCGACAAGCTGACTCTTTCCACTCCGGACCTCCCGGAGTTCCTCGTCTACGAGACTTCCTACCAACGCTACCCCCTGATTCTCACCACGGGAACCATCGCCCGCGCCCCTGGCGGCACAGCCTACCTCTCTTTTACCCCCGTCACCGTCTCGGAAGACGGCGCCGAGTCCCGCGCCCCGTCGCAAGGCGAGGCGGCCGAGGTAAGTATCTGGATCCACTTGCGATCCGCCCTCGAGGCAAGCCCCGATCTGCTCTTCCAGCGCACCGAGGGCGGGGCCATCATCACGAGCGATGAGATCCCCAAGGGGCTATGGAAGAAGGCTGTTGCGAGGCGCCCAGATATCGGGTTGCTGTTTGAGGATGGGGAGGTGAAGAAGGAGTTGCCGGCGGGTTTGAGGGGGAAGGGCAAGGGGAAGGCGAGGAAGGGGAAGGATGGGAGGGGTCAAGGGCTCAAGAGGGAGGGGAGCGAGGAGGAGAGCGCGAGCGGAAGCGCGGGGGAGGATGAGGAGTAGACTGGCGCCAGCTGAGGTTGGTTTCCACCAGCTGATTTGATGTTCTGACACCAGCTGAGGTGTTGGATCGATAGAGCGGTGGACTATTGCCCATTTGCATTGCATCATGCACCCCGAGTTGGAGGTGTTGGCCAGATGCGTAGCTGAATAGCTAGACTCCGTCGCCAAGTTGATGACGAGATGTCCTTCGAAACGATGTAATTGAAATTTGTACTTGACAACCCAAGCTCAGCGTTTCCAGTGTGTTGTCCAATGAGAGTCAAGTATCTGGATTGGGAAGCCGGCATGGTAATCTCCGCAAAGTGTTTAGAAACTCAACGGACTGTGTCTGGTTGAGTCTCGGGCGCTTGGGTGTGGGGGAGACAACCTGTTGGTGCCATCCAACGCATGCGACAATCTCCACACCGCACTCGGGACCCCGTCCCGAACTGTGCAACGTGGTGTCGGACTCGCTGTGGCTGGGGCATGACAGTTGGTGGCCATCCAGTGGGTTTTGGGGAACATCATACCGTGTAAACAGCAGTCAGGTGCAGGCGTCACAGCAATAGCGGCCGGGGCTCAGCGGGCATAACATTGACACTACTAACAAACTTCTATGGGGGTGGTTGGTCTGCATTCCCAGCTGAATCGGTCTGTCTCATGAAACGTCCCAATCAAACACCTTCTTTGTGCGGAAAAGGGGGATCGGGAGGCGCGAAACGGTGGCCGGGGGGGGGGGGGAATGAGCGAGGCCGGGACGGCGAGTGGGGACCCAGTGTGGACAGTGTCAAATCGAGATTCTGCAAGACATGTTTGACTGTGGGGACAGGGAGCACAATGGCAACCCGCACCGGTGGGATTGGTATTGTGCCAAAGGGTTAGTGTCGTCGAATGTATAAAGGTCACTAAATGAAGCTGTCTTTGAGGGTTCTTTTTTTGTTGCTCACCAACAGTTTCAATTTCCCCGACACTCGTTGTTTTGACTCGGAAACTCTTTTGACTGCCACACACTCTTTTCACCAGCCGACATCATGAGGCTTCCCACGCTCGTTTCGCTGATTACGCATCTCTCCTTTGCGTCTTCATGCCTTCTTGAGATCGAGAGGAACGGCGGCCACGTCGTGGACCGCTCCGAACCTCTCCGTCGTCGCCAGGCCCCGGACAACTCTGTCCCCGTTGGCTCCGGCGACAGGTTCAACAACGGAGCCATTGTCCCCCGCGGCCTTGGCGTCTCCCCGCCCACCGAGCCGTCCGACATTTACAACCTCGTCGAGATCAAGTCGGCCGTCAAGGCGCTCTGCCAGGAGTTCAACCTGCCGTACTTTGAGGCGCCCTACCGGACTTACGAGAACCGCACCGTCTTTGGGTTCCGCGTGGGCGGCAAGCCCAACAAGCCCCAGAACAAGGGGTACCAAGTCATGTTGGAGTCGGCCATCCACGCCCGCGAGCGCGGCGGCCCGGACCACCTCCTCAATTTTGTGTCGGACCTGCTCTTCGCCAAGCGCGCCAACGTCGGTCTCACCTACGGCGGCGTGGCCTACACTGCGCAGGACGTCAGGACTGTCCTCGACCTCGGCCTTGTAATTATTCCCGTCGTCAACCCCGACGGCGTCGCCTACGACCAGTCCACCAACCTCTGCTGGCGCAAGAACCGCAACCCCACCAGTGCCATCCCGGGCAACCCCAACTCTGTCGGTGTCGATCTCAACCGCAATTTCTCACCCGTGTGGAACTTCACCAAGGCCATGGTCCCCGGTGTGCAGGCCGCGTCAGAGGACCCGGCGAACGAGCAATTCCACGGCACGGGACCCCTTTCCGAGCCGGAGACCAAGAACGTCGACTGGGTCATGAGTCAGCATTCTGAGCTGGGGTGGTTCATCGATCAGCACTCGGTTGCCGGCGTGGTCATCCACGGGTGGTGCCATGACAGCAACCAAGTTTCCAACCCGGCGATGAACTTTTTGAACCCCGCGTACGACGGGAAGAGAGGTGCCCTGCCAGACACACTATCGACTATGTACCGCGAGTACATCAAGCAGCGGGACTGGGACGACATGAGCATCACTGCCGCGCGCATCGCAGGGGCCATGACGGATTCGACGGCTCGGGCGTACGTCGCCATGCCAGCTGCGAATTTTTATCCGTCTAGCGGGTGCTCGGCCGACCAGGGCAATTTCCGAGCGGCTATGGCGAGTGGTCCCGCGTCGAGGATGACCATTCGGGGGTTCGGGTTGGAGTTTGGCATGCCTAAGGATCCGGCGGGTGGATGTCCTTTTTATCCCACTGCTCAGGAGCACAAGCTCAACATGGTGGAGAACGGGGCGGGGTTCATGGCGTTTTTGCTGAATGCTGCGAGGTTGAGCTGAACGTGAGGGATATGCGAGGGTTCTTCTTTCACTATTCTATCTGGTTTCTGTCTATTGTTTGGTTAGTTGATGTCCATGATGGAATGCGGTCATAGTAACAGACCGGTAGGATTTCACTTGGCTGGTAATTTACTTCTTTTGATTAAAATTATAGACGTTGAAGAATCAAGGCATGATCCCCCGTGACCCTGTTGTAGACTGTTCTCGCTCGAATCCTTTGTTTTGGTTAGATGCAAAGTATCCCGTTTTTGGACAAGTTGGAAAGGGGGACTGGTTCCACTTGTTCAAGTCTCTCTTTACACCGTGGTATTGAAGACTTGGCCGAAAAAGACAAAAAGAACATCCAATGCAACATGACGATACAAAGTAGCCCTAAGAATCCAAGCTCCTGGATGAGTAAAACGCAAAAAGGAGTTTTAGCTTAGACTGGTTTCGATCCAGTGACCTCCGGGTTATGAGCCCGGCGCTCTTCCCCTGAGCTACTAAGCTTTATTTGATGGAAAACGTGAGCAGAGTTTTCCTCCATGTACTTGTGTGCGTGGGATGTGGATAGGGTGGAGCAGAAGGGGAGCCCACGAAGTACCACCACCTAAGTTCAGGTTCCGCCTTGATAAGGGAGATCTTCAACCCTGAACAGACAAAACCACATCACTCCTTCTTGCTTCTTTCCTCCGGGTTCAATCCCTCAGTCTGCAACCCATGCATGACATTGCGGAAGATCTTCATCTTCAACGGCCTTGGTAGAAACCCCAACCCGACCATCTGAAGTGCATGCGGCCAATACGGCACCACATGGACGCGGCCACACCCAACTCTGCGCAAAATCGCCCTCGCCGCCGTCGTAGCATGCGGCAAGAAGAAGGTCGGTGGTGTCCAGATCCCCGAAACACCCGTCACCTCGCCCATCCCCACGTGCAGCACCTCGATGTCGCGGCCCGTCATGATCATCTCCTGCGCGACCGACTCGGACAATGTGCGAAGGTAGGATTTGGATGAGCCGTAGGGGGCCACAAGGGGGAGCCCGTTGGCGGCGAGGGACCCCACCACGAGGAGAAGGGCCGGCCCGTTGCTCACCAGGGTCGGCATCAGGGCGTTCCATAGCATGGTTGGGAACAAGGCGTTGAGCGCGACGGTGTCGGCGATCTCCTTGTGCGAGTACTCGTCCATCGTTTTGAACAGCTTCTCGCTTGAGATGGGGGTTCCGCCTGCGTTGTTCACCAGAACGGTGAGGTGGATATCCGACAATCGGTTGGCGATGTCTTTGAACACGTCGGGGGCGCATTGCGTCGCGTCGGCGATGAGGATGCGGAAGGTGCGGCTGGGATGCGCGGCCTCGAGCTCTCGCTGGACGCGCTCAAGCTTGGCGGGGTTGCGGCCGTGGATGACGACGTTGAAGCCATTGGCCGCAAGCTCGTGGGCGAGGGCCTTTCCAATGCCATCACTGGCGCCGGTCACCAGGGCCCATGCGGGTTGGCTGTTGTTTGAGTGTAGGTAGCGGTGCAGCTTGGAGGGACGGAGGAAGGGGAGGATGAAGTCGATGATGGCGAAGGCGATGCCGGCAGCGAGGATCCTGGGGAGCGAGAAAAGGGCAGCGAAGAAAGGGGTTAAGGATCCCATTGCGATTTTGAACGTTGCCGTCGCCAATCTTTTGTCAATCCCACGGGAGTCTCTTCAACTCCCAGGCCGTATCTGGTTCTCGCACATTTGGCGGCAGCCGATGAACCCCCACGCAACTTCAAATGACGATGTTGACCCCGCGCTGCTTAGGTAAAAGTGTTCAACCCTGTCACCAGTCACGCACGCGTTGCGTCACTCAGCTTCATTCCCACTCAATCGCCAGCCATTGAACTTTGCATTTGGTGTCGTAACATTCTACCTCAACACATAATCCGTAGGTAGCATTCAATTCCCGCGCTTGTGCTCCTCTCTCCATCAACACGATGTCTGCCCCTGCGACAGCTTCAGCGGCCCAGGCCTGAAACGTGGACGAGGAGATTTGCGGGTTCAAGTTGTCCGACTTCGCGATCGATGGCCAAGCTATCACAGACGAAAAACTAAACGATGCAGCCTGGTGGACGCATCATCACATGGCAATTGAGGCGCTGCAGAGGCTCATGGCGGTGACAAATAATGATTTTGTCAAGTACCTCTACGAGCACAAGGTAAAGAAGTAAGAGCCAGTGCATTTATAATCTATGCTAATCTATCTAATTATAGCATGTTCGAAACGACTGGGAACCTTATGTTGACATCTCTTCTCTATCAAAATCGACCTAGGCAAGAAGAAGGCGGACGGACAGCTTGAGAACAATTACAAGGCAGTTGGCGTTGCGGTTGTTTTGTTTGAGAACCAGCTTGACCTGGGAACCTGCACTACGTGCAAGCACTATAGTCATCGGGGCCCATTCGCGCGCTGCTTTGTCCCAGACGACAATAAGGTAACCAAAGGCGCATGCAGCAACTGTACCTACACGGGCAAGATGTCGTCATGCTCCCATCGCAAGGGTAGGTTCTAATCATATCAACCTGGGATAAGAAGAGACTAATTGATGCAGAGCGAGAGTACGAGGAGATGTTCAAGAATCCAGATCATTGGGCTGGGTTGACAAAAGAGGAGGGAAGCAGCAGCAGCAGCAACCAGCAAGCTGCCCCGGCTCCCCGAAGGCCTACGCGTGTGAAGAGGTGTCGTGACGATGAGTAGTCTGGGCCCAGTGTTCCTGTCTTGTGCATATCCACATCAGAAATCCTCCAAGAGCATGAATGATAGGGCCGTCAATCCATGCCACGAGAGACGCTCAGCGGTCAAGAACTGTGATGCAACATTCCCGTTTGGGCCGTTTTCGACGTGAAGATCTGATGGTGGGATCGGCCAATCGAAGTGGGGCGGTCCGTGCTTCCATTGGCGCGATTTAGGTTAGCGCCTGCAGCTGACAGGAGCGCGCCTCAGGTCTCGACTTGACTGTTTCATCAACGGCTTTATTTTTGACAATTCTGTTTGTTTCGTCGGCTTTTTACCTTCTTCGGTGCCTTTGTCACTCCTTCTAATTGCTACATTCCTTTTACTTTTTAATACCGGGCTCGAGTTCATGCGGTCGTCTACATGAGCTCACCGTCCCCCACCGCGATTCTTCGCAATGGCCTGCGAGTGCTTTTCCCGCTGTCGGTAGCCCTCACCATCTACCTCTACCTCTTCCCCGTCTTCAGCAGCTGCGCATTCCCGCTGCCGCCCACGAACAATGCCTCGGCCGCCGAGACCGGGCGTACCGCCTTCCTCGAGACCGCCAAACTGCATTGGCAATCCCTCGCCGGCGCAAAGAACGACTCCGAAGCGCCGATCGTGAACCGTCCCGTCGCCCCTTTCCGACTCCTCGCGCTCGGCGATCCCCAGCTCGAAGGAGACACATCGCTCCCCATCACCTACCTGGGCATCTTCCCGCACGTCAAGAGCCTCGCCCGCCATGTAACGTTCCAATCCAAGCAGGAGTCGCTGCGACACCGCATCCGCCAGATCCTGCACGACGCAGTTGACATCCTCTTCGAAGACACCTTCCACATCCTCGAGACGGCGCGCAAGCGCATCGACCTGCTGGGCAACGACTTCTACCTCGCCCACATATACCGCACTGTTCACTGGTGGACGCGCCCAACCCACGTCTCGGTGTTGGGCGACCTGCTTGGAAGCCAGTGGCTCGACAACAGCGAGTTCTTCCGCCGCGCCGACCGCTTCTGGTCTCGCGTGTTCCGCGGCACCGAGCGCGTGCCCGACGAGCTCGCCATGTATCCCGACGACGAGTACGATCTCTCGGGCTACCTGTCCACCAACCCCGCCAACACCTCAGCATGGTCCCACCGCCTCATCAACGTCGCGGGCAACCATGACATTGGCTACGCAGGCGACATCAACGACGACCGGACGGCACGCTTTGAGAAAGCCTTTGGCAAGCTTAACTACGAGCTGCGCTTCGAGTTGCCCCTCTCCAACGAGTCTCTTGCGTCCACCATCTTCGACACCATCACCAACCCTGCCTCGACGCACCTCGTCCCCGAGCTCCGCATCGTCGTCCTCAACGACATGAACCTCGACACTCCTGCTGCAGTCCCCGCTTTACAAGACGCCACTTACACCTTTGTCAACAAGGTGATCAACACCGCCGCTGCCGTCGAGTTCAAGGGGCACTTCACCTTGATCCTCACCCACATCCCGCTCTACAAACCCGCCGGCGTGTGCGTCGATGCGCCCCTCTTCGAGTTCCACGACCACGACGGTACGCTCCGCGAGCAGAACCAACTTTCCGCGCCGGCGAGCAAGGGTTTCGTCGAGGGAATACTCGGGATATCTGGAGACAGCAACGCCGCTGGTGGGGGCAAGGGACGCAAGGGAGTCATTCTGAATGGCCACGATCACGAGGGGTGTGATACGTACCACTACATCAACCAGAGCAGGCCACTTCTTGAGGGCAGAGAGTGGGAGGTGGCGAGGTGGAGGCAGGCGAAGAAGAAGGGCCTCGTTGGGAAGGAGGAGTTGCCAGGGGCGAGAGAAATCACAGTGAGGAGCATGATGGGAGACTTTGGGGGGAATGCTGGACTGCTGAGCGTCTGGTTTGACGAGGGGAGCTGGGAGTGGAAGATGGAGTACGCCATATGCCCGTTGGGGAGGCAGCATTTTTGGTGGTTGGTGCATATTCTGGACCTGGTGGTGCTTGTTGGGACGGTGTTGTCCGTTGTGGCGTGGGTGTTGGGCGCTGCGGGAGTGGATGTTGACAGGGGAGTGATGTGCGTTCTTGGAGGATTGAGAGGAGCTGTGTTCGGAAGGAGAAAGGCAGCGAGTGTTGACATCAAGGGGGAGATGAAGAAGCCCTTGAAGGTGGACACACCATCATAGCCTGAGCTGTAAGGGAGATGAAGTTGTGCATGTCCGTATATACGTCCCGGCCACGGGCGCTGTGTAGAAGTTAGATACCACGTGGATACTTAATTGGATAGTGCCTTGACAGGGGCACCTTGAGCAAGGAAGAATGAGTCAACAAATCACACGAGTAGCAGTTTTACGGAGGAGGCAGGCAAGAGGTAAAAGCAATGCATTCTAGGCGGTACAGGTTAAGTGAGTGTAGCTTCTATAAGGGCTCCATCCATCAGCATCAGGGGCAGGGCGAAAGCCCTCCCGGCTGATGAGAGCCTGCAAACACGGGACAAGGGCAAGGCGGCGCGTCCGTCGTACATTCTATCCATACCGATTCTCGGTTCGAAAGGCGGATGTGAACTGGAAGTTGTTAGTTAAAGAGCTGGAGCAGGAAGTGAGAAAGGAGGAAGAAACTCACCAGATTGTCCGCATCACAGCTTAAGCCGAGCTGCAGCCGGGGCAGTCACGATCCTCACTATATGATCATCAGCTTATCTTCCCAAATAGACAACTGAGACTAGGATATTGACTCACCCTCCAAAATCAAAGGGCGTCTTCTCAAACAGAGCGCTTCCCGGTCCCTCGGGGTGCTCAATCTCAACATCCATACCGCTCTTCCAGCCAGAGGGGGGAACAGGGTATCCGCGGGCCTGAACCTCAGGAGGCGGGGCCACACCATGGCCTTCCCACTTGGTGTCGACGGGGGAGCCAAAGGGCGGGATGGGATACAGCTCCGGCTCGGGAACGGGCTTCTCGGGGGTTCCGGCGCTGGTGGTCCACTTGTCGCCGACGCGGGGGTTGCCGGTGCCGGGCATCTTCTCGTCGTCGCCGGTCATGGGGGGAGGGTAGTGGACGGACGGGAGGGAAGGGGGGTTCACCCAGGGGGGGATGGGGTAGAACTCGGACTCGGGGGCGGGGACGGGGACGGAGCCGGGGGCGGTCATTTTCCAGTTGCCGTCGGCGCGGTCCTGGCGGGCGGAGAGAGCAGGGCTGTCGTCGCCGCGGACGAAATCGGTGGTGTAGCCGTCGCCGTGGCGACCAACGGTGCGAGTGACGGGGGCATCATAGCCATCCTTGCGGCCACCGTAGAGAGCCACAGGGGCGTCATAACCGTCCTTGCGACCACTGTAGTGAGCCACAGGGGCATCATACCCGTCCTTGCGGCCAGAGTTCTCCCAATCGGGGTTGGTCTTCAAGCCAGGGCCTCCGGTGCTGCGACGCACCATGGGCATGCCCATCATGTCGGGGTCATGCTCCTCCTCCCAGTCGCCGTTGGTAGTAGGCTTCCAGGTCGGGGCGCCAGGCGTCTCGCCGCGGGCATTGAAGGGGTTGCCGGGGTGGTACGTCTCGGGGTTGCCGGTCCACATGTTCTGGGGGGTGTTGTCGGGGCTGTTGGGTTTGCCATTGGCAAAGTTTCGCGGGGTCTTCTCGAAGAAATAATCGCCGCCGTGGCTGGGGGTTCCAGGCTTTCCCTTCTCGAGAAGACCGCCGGTGCCCATGGGGTTGCCGGGGGTGCTGGGCTTGCCCTCGGCGAAGTAGAAGTGGCTGCGGGGCGTCTTCTCGGCTTGGCCCTGACCCTGGCCCTGACCCATGATGCTTCCGGGGTTCATCTGCATCTTCTCGTCCTCGTCATCGTCGGGGCCGATGATGAAGTGGTACCGGGTCTCCTTGGGGCTGCCGGCGGAGGCACCGCTGCAAAAGCGGCAAGCGCGGTTCTGGGGAGCGCCCTCAGGGGCACCTCCGCGGCCGCCGGTGTATTCCTGCTGCTGCGGCGGCGGCTTCTCGGTGACGGGCAGGGCCGAGGCCGTGGCCGCCGCGAGGGCGATGGCGAGGGTGGCGCGGGTCAGATGCATCTTGGAGACTGGGCTCTGTTCTCGATGATGGTGAAGAGGGGGTTGTCGGATTGGAATGTGATGCTGAGAGGATGCTTCTGTCTCAACTCCAAAGGGCTGAGACATTCAGATATTATATACCCGATGATTCTCATCTTCTTGGGTTCTGTCCGTGTGTGTTGGCGTCGTTTGGTGATCACCATGTCAGGGCCTTTCCCTTTCCACGTTGGATACCTCTGAGCCGAATGTGTGCTTTGGTTTGCCAAAGGTCCGCTCCCGTCCGTGACACCCGTCCATCGCGCCATCCCGTCCCGGACGCCGTGCTCCTTCATCAGCCCCTCCCCCGCGCCAGAACAGCAAACCAGGGGCCGCCGGAATGCCAGCCATCTGTGGGTTTCCGACCCGACGGAGAACAACAAGGCCGCGAGCAGCCCTTCGTCCCGGGCCAGAACAAAAGCTGTGACTCCAGAAGTGTCGGCAACTTGTCTGGCGGTCTACCCTTCTGGGCTTGCGGCTTGCTTGACGGGCGGCGATGGCCTGATGCCGTGGCAAACATTCTGGGTATCCCAGATACCAACTGGCTGGTACCACCGTGGTAGTGTAAAGCCAAGACCGGGGCCGTGGAACTCGTAGATATCTCATCCGGGACTGATTGGTTTCCCCGGGCTCGGCGCTACCGAAGACGCTGTGATAGCTTCGATTTTGGGAGCTTGGCGCGTGAGCTGACGGGATCTGTCAAAAACCTGCCAACAGTTTGGCCTGATCTATGGGCCGCTGGATCTGAAGAGGAAAGCCGGGAGCCGACTTGATCGAAACCACCCACGATCCCCCACTCGATGCGATGCCAGTGCGATAAGAAGGACGGGCCAAACTGTCCGGGCTTGTTGGTCAGTCATAGTTTGAAGAGCGCTCACTTGTCTTCTCCCATCCCCCAGTCCCACCTTTCACGCCACTTCTCTGCTCTCCCACAAGCGCACCGCAAGCGCACACCTTGTCCGACGGTAACCTGCCAACTTCAAAGTCCAAAGCCCAACAACGTCCCCAGGTGCTCCGTGAGATCGTGTCCCCCTCGGAAACTAGATCGCGCCTGTCATGCCCACCCCTGAGACATCGAGCCAACACACTGGCCCCCTAGTGCTTGGCTAGTGTTTGCCCCTTTCCTCTCCCCCGACACACCTCCCCGAAACCGGCACCGGTCTGCAAACACAACAACACAGTGAAAATAGCAACATGGAATTAACCAAGTTCGGGACGAGGCCCATCTTTGTGAGGTATTCTACTTCGTACAGGTACAGGCCCCAAGCTGGCCTGATTAGGAGCAATATTAGACCCTCTTCTATGTCGTCAACCCGCGCCGTTACCTATGCACCGACAGCAAACCAATAACCAAAATCTTTTTGTAAAAGGGAAACAAATCATCACCAGAGGGGAGAAGCCTGCCCTAGTCCGCAGGCTACATACCGTAAACGACATGCAAGAAGGAAATGTTGGTACAATGTAATGTGACGATGAGCGAGATCAGGCGCTCTTCTCAGGCGTGGTGTTGCTGCTGGGCGCGGGCGCGGGCGTCTCCTCTGACTTGAACCAGCCGGTGAAGCTGCTCTGCATGCTCTTCATGGCCTCCTTCTGGGCCTTCTCCATCATCTCCTGGTCTTCCTTGAGCCACTTCTCGCCGTTCTTGCGGATCTCCTCCTCGATCATCTTGTAGTTGCGGATGCCGCGCTCGCGGGCAATGTCCTGCAGCATCTTGCCGGATGCCAGAGCCTCGGCAGGGTTCTCCTCGCCCTCTGGTGGCACCATCAGGGACATGTTGGCAGGCTTGAGGCCGAGCATGCCGCTGAGCCAGCTCATGCCGCCACCGCTGGGCTTCGCCTTGCCACGCATGGCCGCCAGCCGCTTCTGGTGCTCCGCGCGGGCAATGGCCTCGCGGCGCGCAAACTCGGTCGGGATATCCGTGCCCTCAAACGACTTGATGACCTTGCGCACGTCGCTGTAGTCCATGGTGTGGATAAACTCAAGGAAGGGGATCAGCGACACAAGCTTGGTGTCCTTGGCATCACCCGTCCACTTGGGCAGCACGATGGCATTCTCAGGCTGCGCGCTCACGTGCTGGGCGTTGGTATCGATGATGATGACCTTGGACAAGTCGCGGTTGAGGTACGAGAGATCCTGAAACGAGCGTCAGCGTTTGGTTTCTGACAGAAACCATGGGGTGGCGTGCGTCCTACCTTGACGATCTCACCATCCTTGTACTTGGTGGCTTCACGGCCCAGTGGCCACATGACAAAGTGGTACGGGTCGAGCTTGCGGAGGACGGGTTCAGCGATGGCCAGCGGGACCGACGTGAAAAGAACAATCTCGTAGTACTGGCTCAGGTAGTGGAGGAAGTAGTCCACGCCGGGGCGCTTTGCCATGCGCCACCCGTGGTCGCGAGTCCACTCGCTGTGCACCAGCATGTCCTCTAAGCTGATGCACAGAGTGTACGGGCGCGCAAACGAAGGGTCGGGATCTGGGAGCAGCTTCTGAAAGGCAGGGTCTTGGTAGTAGGATTTGGTCTCGCCGAGTCTGGCCGTCGCCCTGTTCCACCACAGCATCAGGCCCCAGCCGTTGGGCGCGTCAGGGTGGCTAGCGAGCTCGTCTTCCTCCCAGTCCCTGCCAAGGTATGCGGTACCACCAACGACGGACAGTCCCGTGGCGAGCAGCAGGTACTTCATCCACATGGCGCGTCGGCGGTCGGCCGACGAAATGTACGCGGACGCCGGCAGCTCGCCCTTTGCCCGCCCGCTACCCCCTGATGTAGATGTTTCTGCTTCTGCGTCCTCAATGGCCGACAGCGACTCGCGGCTAGCACCGGCCCTCTCGTACTCGAGCGTCGAGGGGATGCCCTGGGTGAGGTCGGGCAGCTTCGACAGGTCGGGGATCGGTTCTTGCTCTTCGAGCGTCTCGGGCTTCTGGGACTCTGCTGATGTCTCGGGTGTTTGGGTCTGCGGTTGCGTCTGGCTCTGGGCAGCTTCGGAGGCAGCGGCAGCGGCGGCTGGTTGTTTGGCTCGTGGTGCTGCTGGTGTTGGGGCTTCGCTCGGCGTTGGCTTCTGGACGGGGTTCTGGGGCCTGGCAAATCGCGGCTTGTTGTCCTTAGCCATGCCACGAGCCCAAACAGCCGGAAGGGTGCGCTGTGGAAGGGCGGGCGTCGCGAGAGATGCGACACGAAGGCCCATTCCAGCGCCCTGCGCTGAGCGCGCCGCAGCCCGGGACAGCATCATCGTTCGTAGCTGATTCGCTTCTCCTTTCGCCGCAATCGGTCGTCAATCGGTCCGGCCTCGGGAAAGAAAGCGACACCAGCAGGCGGTTGCCGTCGCTGGTTTAGAGGGGGGCGTATTGTGGGTGGAAGCTTCGCTGAAGCAGCTGATAAAAGTTCAAAATGCCGCCAGAAAATCCATCAAGCTCTGCTCAGCTGTTGGATTTTCGAAACCCCTGAAAAACTCGCACGGGCCATTCTTCGGTCTGCTCGCCCGCTCTTGGCGGCTGGTGAAGACCCACCCGAATTGTCGGATGAAAAAGCGGGGAATTTCGTCATGCAATCGTCCCTCATGCACTCTAGCTCTCACGTGCCCCGCTCCACTGCCCTCGTTTTGCCGTTCGCTGACCAAGGGCCAGGCCCGGCGTTGCTTGCAGAAGATGCCGTCCCGAACCTCGTTTCGCCCGCCGCTGCTGCACACCTTGTTGCCTCCTCTTCCATACCAGCCGTGGCCTTCCCCTCACTCGGCGAACCTTAGCTGTCCTTATTACATACAGCACTTTTCTGCCTTTCTGTCCTCTGTTCTCCTCTTCTCCACCGAACCTGGATTGCTGGACCTTTGATCTCCGCCCGCAGCAAAACCAAGAACCGACATCCACTGAATCCGTGCCACTCTATGATACGCGCCTTTGTCACCGTTGAGTTGCCCGCCATGGCCGCTGCGAATGCTCTCTAGAGGGTGGTCCGGTCGTCGCGCATCAGTACTCACGATGGGACCACCCTCCGAGTTCTGCATTCTCGTCCTCGAGTCGTCTTTCTCTTCAACCGAGTCTCCCGCACCCCGCGGACAATCGATCCAACTGCTCTCGCCTGGTCGAAACGCCTGAAGACCCCGCCATCCACCGCCACGGATCCCAGCATTGGTACGTCGCGCTGTGACCCGGTGCCGCATGACACGCTGGCTGACAACTCGTAGTCTTATCGATCCAATTGCTGCTCCCCAACCCCTCGACGTCGCATTCCCCGAGTTCTCGCCCGTCGCCACCAAGATGCCGAAAAGACCGGCAACAAAGGCTTCGCGCGCCGGCCGGGCTCGCGCGGTGGCAGCCTCCTCCTCGCCGACAACGGTTCGCTCGGGCTACACGACGCCCCTCAGCGCCGCGACCCCTCTCAGTTCCGCATACCCCTCCACCCACGCCTCCGAGGCCGAATGGGACCCCGAAGACGAGGTCTCCAAGATCCCCATGGGCGCATTGACGCTGCAGGATCCAACCTCGACGCTCATGAGGCCAGCGCCGAAGTTGGCAGCCAAGGAGAAGAAGAAGCCATTTCGGTTCATGGACTTGCCTTCTGAGCTGCGCCTCAAAGTCTACGGCTACCATTTCACCGACGCGCCTGGTGTCATTGACCTTGACCCAGACAACTACAAGCGAATCCACCAGCGACTCGCCATCCTGCGCACTTGCAGGACTATCTACCACGAAGCGTCCTATTCCTTCTACAGCACGCACACCTTCCGCGTCTTCCCTACCCACCCTGGCCGCTTCTTCAAGACGAAGAAGCCCCTCCTGGCACGCCTGAACGCGCGTCAACGTGGGCTGATCACATCGCTGGAACTCCGCCTTGGCCCGGGTTGGAGCAAACCCCCCCGCGGCTGGGTAGTCAACCCAGCACTGGGCCTTGCTGACTGCGTCAATGTGCGCAAGCTCACCGTCTTCGTCGAGTGCGACCCGAGCGACGGCATCTTCAACGGGTTCCGACGGGCCGACGGTTTTTACGAGGCATTCTCCTGCAACTTGCTTTGCGACGTCTTGAGAGAGATGCCGTTTATCGATCGCATCCATTTCGACGCGTGGACCAGCGTTAGGAAGACAGGCGCCATGATGCGCAGTCTTTTGTACGAGACGGTGCAGCAAGGCAAACAGATCTGCTGGGGCCCTGAGAGGGGCTGGACTGATTGTGACGGGGAGGACTTCTCTCTTTCCGGACCGAACCTGCTTGACAAGGTCGGCCTCAAGATTGCTATCACGACGGTGGCTTAGGTTTGGGACTCGGGAACAGGTTCCGGCAGAATATGAAGGTATTGGGACGGTTTGGGTTGGAACTGTATTTTCTCGGATGGTTAGGCGCTATTTCACGATCACTACCCTCACCTGGGGTTATTGCTTTGTTCGGATGAATCTATACTCTTCCTGTCACTGCCATGAGGCCGTCGTGGTGACTCCCTCATGCATTAACGGGCACCCCCCAACTCTCCATCCTCTCAGGCCCGTAGGTTGCAGTCAGCACCAATTTCCCAAAGGTATCGATCTCGTCAGGTCTCCGCTCGCCGAACAATCTCTTGGTTTGGGCTTGCTCCATGAAGCCGACATCCTTTTCCGCACACATCTTGGCCCAAGCCCAGGCTGAGGGTGCATCCCACACACCCTCTGCCGTGGTGAACATCAGCCCCCCGCAACAGTGTAGCTGACCACTCTGGAGGAGCCGGTAACCCCCATACGCCGTGGAGCACACGACCCAGGTTCGGCGTATGGTTTCGGATAGGATGAAGGCCTGCCAGAGCGAGTCGACACCTGATTTCCTCGCGGCGCTCCCAGAATCGCATTGTCCATCTCCCGTGTTGTGGTCCAGCCAATTGCCCATCAACAACTCGCCACTCCTCGCCGCCATCTTCGCCGCCTCCAGCATTGCGTAGTTCCAACTTACCAGGGTGGGTAGATGCGTCTCCGCAATGTGCCGTAGCCGGATATCCCCGTCGAATAACCCAATCACCACTAGCATCATCAATGCATGAACCCGTGCAACATGACTGAACACATCCAACCGCCCCTTTCTCTCCATTTGGACCCCCTCCCGCTCACTCTCCTCCTCCACAGTCTGCACAATCTTTTCGCCCACTACCCTCAACGCCAACTCCCTCGCTCCGCCCTCCCATATCGCCCCCTTGGTAAACATGTACGTCGTCAAGGTCGTAAACGCATCACCCACGCACCGCGGCATCCTCTGCTCGTATAACCGCGCGTGAATGAACGGGGATGACCCGCTGAGAATCCATGACGAGACAAGAGTTTGGAAGTGGGCGATGCCGCGCCGGATAGAGATGTGGAGGCTTGAGACGGGGGCCAGGTCTTCGGGTGGGATGCGGTGGATGGACCAGGTGTTTGGGGTGAGGAACCAGGCTTGTTGGAGGTCGGAGAGGGTGAGCTGGGGGAGAAAGGAGGTAATCAGGGGAGAAGGGAGGGGTAAAGTCTGGGTGGTGGTGGTGGTTGTGTTTGTGAGTAGGGGTTGAGACCCGGGGGTTCCGTCAGGGTCACAGGGAGAAGGTGTAGAGATCTGCACCCAGCAGGTTGGTCTAGACGGTGGATACGCACACGTCAAACCCCGGGTCGCACACCGGATGCACTCGGGAGTCTGGCGTCCGCATCGGCGTTTGGCTTTAGCGCATGCGGTACAGGCCTTGGTCGCAAGGAGGGAAGTTGCCATTTTCGATGGTGGGTTGTTGACTTGCAGAAGGGGAGCCTCAATGTCAGCAAGGGGCAAGATGGGTGCGGGAATCCTGCGATTTGTCAGCGGGGGGTGCGGGAGGATTGGCCCGGCATCAGCGACTTATACTTGCGGGCGCTAACCCGATGTGGAAACGGCACCCGCAGCGGACCGGCCCCACTCCGCCGGTGAGTGCCGATGGTCTGTCTCAGGGGTTGCGGAGTGCGGGATGAAGGATGAGCGCTTGGTAATAGGTTGACGTGGCTGTCGGCGGAGCTGAATGAGAATGTTCGATAAGGTAGGTTGAATGTTGTTGCAGTATTTATTAAGGCACGCTTTCCGCTCCTGAGAGTCCAACGCCTGTTTTCCAACCCAACGTTTTCTCCATCTGCGTCCTTCATTTTCCATTGCAGCTCCAGCTCCTGTCCAAACTCAGAACCTTCCATCATGGGTGATCAAGGCCTGAGCCCCTTTGCTACAAACGTCACTAGCAAACTCCACCGCACATCATACCCCTCCATCGATGCCTCCCGTCCCGAACTGAGCCAAGCGGGCAAAGCCGTCCTCATCACCGGTGGCACCACCGGAATTGGCTTTGCCATCACCAAGGCCTTCATCACCGCCTCCGCCTCGACCGTCATCATCACCGGCCGTCGCCAGGAAGTGCTCGACAAAGCCGTTTCTTCCCTCAAGGACATCGCAGCGACCCTCAACAAGGACGCACAGATCATCGGCGAGAGAGGAGACGTGGCTAAGCCTGATGATACCAACGCATTGTGGGCCAGTCTTGCCGAAAGGGGCATCATTGTGGATGTTCTCGTCCTCAACGCCGCCCGGTTCGCCGTGCCCAAGCCCCTTTTCGAGCTCGGCGTCGATTTCGTGTGGGAGTCGTTCGAGGTGAACGTCCGGGGGCCGCTGCATTTTGCAGAGAGATTTTACAAGCAGGCAGGAAGTGAGAACAGACCCAAGGTAGAGGCAACCCATGATCAAATCTCATCAACTGGATGCTGACACCCCCAGTCTCTTGTCAACATCTCCACCCAATCCATCCACGAATCCAAAAGGGAATACGTCCCCATGGCGGCCGATCGACCCGAGTACGGCCTGACCAAAGCCTCAGGGACCCTCGCCATCCAGTACGTCGCGCAGGAAGTCCCCGCCGACAAGATGCAAGTCGTCAGCTTCCACCCGGGCATGGTCTTCACCGAGCCGTGGGTCGTGCTCGGGGCTACCCCGGATTTGTTCACGTTTGACGATCCGGCGCTGGCTGGGAACTATGCTGTCTGGGCGGCGTCAACCGAGGCAAGGTTCCTGCATGGACGGTTCACGTGGGCGGCGTGGGATGTGGATGAGGTGAGGGAGAGGTATGAGAGGAGGTTGGAGACGGATCCGGACTTTTTGAG
Source organism: Cercophora newfieldiana (assembly GCA_030512285.1). Classification (NCBI taxonomy): domain Eukaryota; kingdom Fungi; phylum Ascomycota; class Sordariomycetes; order Sordariales; family Lasiosphaeriaceae; genus Cercophora; species Cercophora newfieldiana. The sequence goes on from JAULSV010000001.1 coordinate 9,475,162, forward strand.
GGTGGGGGTTTGTGGGTTGAAGGGGCCGGATGTTGCGTATTAATCTAGGGAGATTGGAATGGAAATTGATGTATGGTGCTGTTTCTTTCTTGTTTAAGTTTGAGGATACAAAGGGACCAGCGAATCATTCATTATTGACATTGCCCCTGAGTGATTTCACCATTTTTTGCCTTTTTCGTGGAAGTTTACTTCTTTCATGACTTCTTCCATAACTGACAAAACAATAATTTCTCCCTCTGCACAATACAAAAGAGAGGAATCTCAACGGTGCAGCACAAACACATCCTCCCCATGAAAAGTAACATCGGGTTTCTCCCGCAGAATCCTATCCGGCCAGAGAAAAGCCGAGGTCGGAAAGCGGTTCCGCTTCACCTGCAACTCTGTCACCGACTTGGCCCCTTTTCGAGCCACAACCCAGATCTGACTCCCCTGTTTCCCAACCCAGTATGGTTTGTTGTGCAGCAGTTCCCAGCGCTGCATTCCATGGATGATAAGAGTAGAGGGCCCCGGTGATGGACTCATGGGACGCGGTATTCCCCCAGTGAGGTTCGGACAGACCACAGTCGAGAGCATCGCCCCGCCACGCCACGGGGCAACAATACCCCTCCGACAAGCGTGGGCTCCCGTTTCCAGACACTGATTGCTGATGACGGCAAAGGAGGCACACCACTCCGAGTCCTGCAGCATGGAACACCAGAGCTGGTCTTTATCCTTATCTGGGCGAATCCTGACGCAGAACCTCGCATCGGTACCGTGTGGCCAGAGAATGGAAAAGTTCTTCCCGCTCGAGTCGAAGCCTGTGTCTTTGAGGAGGTGTAGCAATCTGCAGCACACTGTGCGCATGCATTGTTTTTCGTCGGGAGTTAATTTCGCGATCCATTGGCTGAAGCCCGGGCATTCCTCCCGAAGGGCCAATGTAGCTTGTGGCTTCATTGCCTCCCATCCGGGGATATTGAGACTGTCAATGAATCTGATCAGGGGCGCCTCGACTAGGGCTCGAAGGGGAACCCGGCGCGCGACTCCCGTGCACAGGCTGACTTGGAGTCCCCAGGGTTCGTCAAAGAGCGAGAGGTTTTCGTCTCCAGCCCATCGGTCCAGTAGTATCCGTTTGAGCGGGATTCCGGACTGTTTGGTCATGGCGAAGGCGCCCTGGAGGGTGAAGTAGGGGGCGTTCATGGCGGCGATCCCCTGAACCTCGGTCAGGCTCCACCAGTCAGGAGACGTGCCGAGCGTGCAGAGATAGGGCTCCGATTCTCTGCGGCTGTCTGTCATTCTCACCGGGCAAGCTGTATTTGTTGTTACCAGTGGGCGACGGCCCTCCCAACCCTCAGACACAGGCAGAGTCGTGGCCGTAGAGGAAAAGGAGCCGGCGCCAGTCAGCATCGTCTTTTCGACATGTTCTTGGTCTGCGGCGGCAGTTGGCTGACACTCGGTCATGGTCCCGATGAGGATCTCGCCCCCGTAGCTGAACTTCTCCGTGGCGACGGGTTGATCGGCTGATTCTGGTGCCCAGTGGAAAAGCCGCGGCACTTGGCCTTGTGGCGAGCATGGCCGAATGATACCTCCTCGGATGTAGAAACCGACGAGATTGGCCAGGTAAAAGCGACTAGTAGGGGGTATGCTGCCGAGAGCATATCCAGGGCCCCAGAGATCAGCCAACTGGGCGCATGAACCAGATATGTAGAGCTTTTCCCCGTTCTCAGGGCTGCTCGCGGGTGCCGACGAACCCGCGCGAAAGACGAAAACTTCATCCCCGACCATGTCCCCGAGACAAGCTAGCTTTCGGCGCTCAACAACGACGGACTGTCCCGTGCCGGAAGCCATGGCCCCATGGAGTTGAACGGTCGTAATGGGACTTGTTAAAAAGAAGGGATGAATCTGTCCCGTGTAAGCCTGAGAGTAGAGCAACAGGCCCATGGTGAGGACTTGAAGCGCAAGGGAGCAAATTTGAAGCCTTTCGTTGAAACTAAGAGGTCGTAGAACTAATCTTCCCTCTTGTGATGCAATCTTCAAAATGTCGTCAATGCCCGGTGGTGTCGAGTTTCTGTGCGTTGGACTTTGCGCCACCAGATGTGAGTCCATGGTGGCTTCGAGGCGCGCGATCGTCTCGTCTAGCCATTTGAAATCCCGAAACAAGACTGTTTTCATGCGCACGGCGGGACCGACGAAATCAGGTATGTCGTGGGATTCGGCGAGGATGGTAAACTCATTGCAGCAAAAGCCTGCCTGTTGCATCTCTATCGCGGCAGCCTTGAGGCCGGCTAGGACCCCTTTCAGCTCTGCTATGATGTTTCTCACGCCATTCTAGTACCGAATAATGATGTTAGATGAGATAGACTAGAATGTGGTGCCCCCTCACTCGACGTACCTGCGATGGGGATGTAGAGTCATTTGTGTACCCCTGTGACCCAGGGGAGCCGCTCCCGTACAAAACGGAAGCCGTTGACCCTGTCACTGTCAAGCCCTTCGGGCCGTTCTGCTGACCCTTCTCGGGAACCAGCCCGGCAATCCCGCAGAGTGTCGCAACTCGGTGTTGCATCTTGTCTCGCCGATTGGTGTGTGAAAACACAGCAAACTCCAGGCCTTTTTGCATATCCGGGATACGGTGCGCGCAGGCTATTTGGTGGTGGTCGATGACATTTAGTAAAGCTTTCTTGGCTTCCATGAGATCGGTGTTCACGTCACCCGACTCCGTGATGGCGGTTGAATCCCCGGATTGGTGAGTCTTGGGTCGAAGGCTGGCGGGTTCTGGCGATGGACTGCATTCGGAATGCACGGGACTGGGACTCAACGACCCTTCGCATGCAAGTGAGTTCTCAGCTTGCTGGGCTGTGTCAAACAACAACCCTGTCATGTCTGAGACTGTGAAGTCTGTGTCTTTCAGATCCGTAAGCCAGATGAATTCCCCTTGGGCAACCTCGTTGAATCTGGACTCGAGGAGTGACTCGGCTTCATGTCTGTTTTGTGCAGATATGGCTCGTTTGAGCAACTCGACGCCGGCAATGTTGCCATCGAGAGCAGAAGCGTCTTTCTGACTGAGCGTCCCTCTTTCCTCTGCACTGTTGACTTGGGCGGGAAATCTTGATGCGGTTGCAGATGTACCTTTCGGTTGGTTCTGTAAGGCAAGTGACGCCGTGCGCCGAAGACGGTGGCTGATCTCAGCATGTCTATTCAGTGCGTCGCTAACGGCATCCTTGGGTTGTGTCTTGGGCGTCACGTTTTCTTGGTCAGGCGTTGTGTTTTCTTCTGCCTCAGTCTTGGAGTCGGGTCCTTGGGCAATGGTTTGTCGGTGTGCTTGTTGTTCCTCCTTCAGTTTTGCTTCTAGATATGCTAGATCGTCCCGTCGGCAGGCCCTGCGAAAAACTTCACGCATCGTATCCGTTGACAGCTGGCACTTGGTGCGCGACCATTGGAACTGACGGCGCCGAATGAAGTCGCGTGTGATGGATTCCTTGCTGTTGTCTTCCAGGATGGGCCAAACGACCTCGTCAAAGCATTCTTCACAAACCGTGAAGTCGGGCAGAGAGTTCATAACATGCCTGCGTCTTCAAGGTTAGTCATGTATAGTGGCAAGTCTCTTAAGTTTGGTAAATAATAGGGGCTTGGGAGGTAAAGGAAAGGGTGGTTTACCATCGACGCCCTTCTACGGGTTCCTCTCCTGGGCACTCTTGGCATAAAGCCACGTCCCTGATCCTGTCCACAAGCTGTTGGGTGTTGGGCTGGACATAGCTTCTGCGGGCATCTGCGTTGTCTGAGGCCTTTTCCAGGATGTCGAAATACGTCGAAAATCTGCGGCGCCCAGGGGTGCATCGCATCTCACAGGTTCCTCTCTCAGGCGCGATGTCTCCAGGAGACTCGAAGAGACCGGCCAGATTTGGCATGAGAGTATTCAATATCTGGGAGCAATAACCGCAGATCTTGAATCCTTGGATAGGCTTATTAGTCCTGGGGTCCAAGACAAAGCGCCAATTGCGAGTAGCGGTTAGATTGCCAGGGCAAGGTCTTTCACGTGCTTCAATCCTGGCAATATTCTGTAGGAGTCGTAAATCGGGGAGTCCACGCTTCAACGCCATCAACAGGGCAACTTGGTACCAGGGATTTGTGCCAAAGCTGCACGTCACAGGCCGTGATGGGGTTGGGATGGGGGCAAACTGGGAAGCAGAAGAAGCCCCTGTCGCTCCGATGACCACGTCGTGGCAATCTTTGCAGATGCGGAAGTCGCCGGAGACCAATCGCTGTATAGTGAAGAAGCCCGCGTGCTTCTGTCCATCTTTTCCGGGCACCGTTGGTGTTTTCCAATGGCAGTTGAAAATGGGAGCGAGTCGAGTCTCATGGCTGCTTTCTGTAGAAGGACGGTTTATCCGCGCATATTCAGAGCCAAGGTATGTCCTTACTTGAGGATCGGGGAGCCGGACGATGGGGGTAGTTGCGTATTCAGGGTACAGTGAGGATGGGCTGGGCAGGTCATCGTATCCACCAAAGCGTACAGGTCGTGGCCTCTCATCCCGATTCGACCAGCCGGGAAGCCAGGGCTTTGGGGAGTTGGTCTCGCCCTTGAGGCTGTCGCGCCGTTCAAACCCTCTGTTTCCGTCGGATGGCCTCCTCGATCGACTTGCACTGAAGGTTGAAGACATGGGCGACGAGGGTGAACGCGAGCGAGGTACCGCCGATCCATCGCGTACACTGTAGTATCCGGAATCGTATGTTGCCGTGGAGGACGACCGATCAGAGGTGTCCTCCCCCCTTCGGCGTTGCCACTGTCCTGGTTTCCGGAGCTCAGACTCTCTGTCGTTGGGCTCGTTTAGTCTTTTACCGTAGCCTCGAGGGTTTGAAAAATCCAGGTACGCCCGTTCGCGTCCTCCGGCTATCGAATGCAACGGTGGTAGCATGAACTGGTCATCGATAGGGGACCTGTTTCTGCGTGGAGGGTCCATGAAATGCCACGGCGAGCCCCCACGTCCACGAGTCCCGGGACGGGCAATAGCAGTGGCCGAGTGCCTTTCGACGGGTTCTGGCTCTGGCGAAGCCGATCTCTCACTGCCATCTGCAGGGTCTGTCGGACCCGCTGACAAAACCCAGCGACGATCCGGGCTGTCATTCGAATCGGTGGGGAAAAGGATGATTGGGAACTGGTCGATCTCGCCGCGGTTCGGAACGTCCTCTTGTTCTTCCGCCACATCCTCAACACTGGGGGCTGGAGGTGCAACACGCCTGAAAGAAAAAGGGCGCACCATCGGAGTCGGGCTAGTAGGCGGGGAGATGTAAGCGCTCGCTTGCGCAGGCCTGTCGCTGTCGTTTCTGCGACTCATCGTCGGCCAGCTCCCCGTTTGCAGAAGAGCGTCGAGATTCATTGCGGTTGTGTTCGCGACGCGGGATGGGATGGGCGAGCCGATCGCGCGACAAGGTTTTGCGCGGATGTCTTGCGTGAATTGATGGACTCGATGTCGTTGTTGTTGTCGGGAGCTGTGCTCTTGATGAAAGCTGGAGATAAAACATACACCCGGCCTGGTCTGAGGTCTCAATGTGCTCGATGCGGGGAAATACCTCAGATTGGACGGGAAGGAGCAACGGGCGCGAAGCCTTGCCTTCTGCCTGGAGGCCTGGGCCTGAGCAGTTCGTGCTAACAATTTCGAACCCATTCCAAAACACAAACATGATTGGCCCTCACTCTCCCAACTTGACACATGCAATCGAAGTGCCGGAAAGGGGTATCATTCGTGCGCGTACTTCGTCCCTCAACTAGCATCAGAAATATATCAGAGACACAGGTAAACAGATTGTAATACAGAACCAACACCCAACACTTCCCGTCCAGGAACCAGCCCCTGGTCTGGCAGCTTCACCCTCTCACCCACCCTCGATCCAAGAACCCACCCCTGACTTCACCTCCCTCAAAACGCAGCTTTGCTCTTCCCCCCACCCCTCAAACTGACATTATACTCCGACCTCTTCCTAATCATGAATGCCACCCCCAACAACATATCCGTATCATGCGCGCCGCCATTCCCACCATGCATCAACGGCCGCACAACCCTCCCCGCCAACCTCTCGGCCGTCATATCATTCGCATCCGCCGCATCCGCAATCTCCCCCCACAGATTCAACAACAACTTGAACAGCGCCCTCGCTGGCCCCTTCAACCCCGCAAACGCCTCCTCCCAGAAATCCAGACCCTGATCCAACCTCAACGCCAACGACCCGCTAATGGTCGCCTGCCTCGAAAGCTTGATCCACCGCTTAGCCACCGACTCCGGCACCAGCGGCTGCGGCAGTTCCGACAGGAACATCAAAATCAGATCCGCAGCTTCGTACACTGAGAACTCGGCCCAGTTCAAGTCTCTCCCGTAGGATGTCTCCGGCGAGGAAAAGATAAACTTGAGCTGCGCGAGGAGAACCGGGTCGCTGGGTTGGTCGAAGATGTCGGGTGCGGAAATGCCCGCTTCGCGGAGGAAGTAGACGCAGCGGAGCATGCAGAGGGGGTACTCTTGGGACGAAGACCCGCCTCGCTTGTGTCGGGTGCCGGCGACGCCGCGGGCGATGGGGATGCTGATGGAGAGGGGGGTGCCGAAGATGGCGGGGGGCGGGGCGTTGGGATCTTCGGGGGCGTCGGCGATGGTTTGGGTTTTGCTGTTTCGTCGGATGTGGAAGCCTTTGAAGGCGGAGGCGAGACGGAAGCTGGAGCGTCTGCCTGGAGGGCGTTTATCCGAGGAGGAGGCGGTTTCGGAGGTCGATGGGCGGCGGGTGGAAGCAGCTGCGCTGTCGTCGCTCCATACGGAGCTTAGAACTTGTGGTTGGGATTCGTCGCAATCGGATCGCACGCCTTCGGTGATAGGAGACTGGCCTGTACTGTACGATGTATCCGAAATGTTTGACACTTGGCTCAGGGCGTAGCTCCAGTCCCGTCGATGGCCGGGAACCCCGAGCGTTGGTTGTATGCTTGACGAGTTACTGCTCCCGGAGTAGTCGGATATCGACCCGCTAGCGCGGGAGCAGCCATCGGAAACGCTTGTATGATGACTGCCTACGGACCTCGCGCGGGATCTCGGGGGTGGTGTTGGGGGTCGGTTGGGCAGCACCACAGGCATTTCGCAGAGTTCATCCAGGAGTTCGTCAAGATCCTCCGCGGCGAGGTTGGGAACCTGGCTTGGGACGGTGGATGATGGTCTCTTCGGAGGTAGGGGCTGCTCGTCGGATATCTCAATCGCGCTGTCGGGTGGTTCCTCAACCGGGGTGTGTTGATGGTGGGACTGATCGGGCTCGCTCTCCAAGGAGGCCACGGCGTGTGCGTGGAGCGTGTCGAGATACCACCGGAGGATGGCAAATGCACTATTCTGCGGCGCATCTTCTGCCAGATGACCCGAAGTCTCTTCTATCCTCGCCGTCACAGCTTCCAGCTCGATCCGTTCGTCGGTGGCCGCCTCAACGTCTTTGATGTTGCGGCTGAGCCCTGGGTGTGTCCTGTGCTGACTGTCAGCAGGTTTGGGGCCATTGTGAAGTCCGAAAAACTCACAGAGCGATGAGGTCCACGGCCAGACCCAAGATATCCCTGTACCCGTACAGCATTCCGCAGAGTTTCCCAATTTGCTCTCGACTTGAGATCCAGCGCGACTTCTTCTCCAACCTCGATACCCCGTCTCTCCCCAGGACGGCAATGCAACCATCCAGCTCGTTGATGATGAGCTGACATCCTTCGAGTAACCTGGGCGTGACGCTGCCCAGCTGAGGCGGGAAATCGGCAGCATCGTCCTTGAGGAGATCGAGAACGTTGTCGAGCGAATGGAGCAGAGTGCAGACGTCGTCGAGTTCCGCCCGAGACTCGCGCACCTGACGGACGAACCGTTTTGTTGAGAGCAGCGTTCTGGAGATGGCGCCGCTGGCGGCAAAGCAGCCAGTGTTGATGGTTCTACAGAGGTCAGCCCATGGTGTCATCCAACGGGAGGGAGAGGGAGGGGTTTGGGCGAGCACTGACATCCAATCCATGCTCTCCGCCGACCGTGTCGCCATCCTTATCGTCGATCAGCAGCCGCGGCGGAGGGAAGCGACCTGAGCCGATGGTACGTTCCCGCGCAAAACTTGTCGGGTCGTCGAAGCTGCAAAGTCGCAGGCGCGGGGTGGGGGAAGGGCTGCGCATCTTAAACCAGACTCCCACAAGCGGGTTGCCCGTGTCCGGGTCAGCGCGCATTGATGATAGCATTGAACTGGCCACTCAGCTGGTCACTCTGGCCCAGCTCCTTGACCTCGAGGATGCGAGATTGTGGGCTCTCCCCGCCACCCCCCATCCCACCCTGCAAGGGGAGGTTGCATTGGCCCCTCGCACTTGCTCGTTTTGGGGGACTCGAGGTGCGGGGCAGCCGAGGAATTTCATGGATGCACCCTGCCATGTGGGCTGAAGCTTGGGTCGCCCAATTATTTATGAGGAAGCTGAAGCTAAGCATTGATCTTTGTCCATGAGTAGGCATGAACCTGCAGAGTTATGTATGCGCCTGTGCCATTGAGAGAACTGGGTTTGGTCGGTCGGACCTTTCGGTGTCCCTGCCCTCGGAGGCGACTGTGGAGGACCCCTCCAGTGGGGCCGGGTCCCACCCCCTCACCATGAGGTGGGCTTGGTGAAAAGCGGTTGCGGGCTCCGCGATCATAGCGTGAAACTGGATGGTAAGCGAGGGCTTGGATGACGAGTCCTTCACCTGATTTTGACATTCACTTTACACGATGAACGACCTGTTCATTTTATGCAGCGAACATGAACCCAAGCTCAGCCCTGATGTGAGAATCAGACGGGAAATCCGAAGCAACTTGCAATGTCAGGGGTCAGATATAGAGAGGGGAAGTTCATACAAGGAAGAAATAACGCTGTGAGAACGAGTAAACTGTTGGTGTCTTTTAAGTAGTCTCTGAGCTCCCAACCAAGCATTGCTGAACAGCTCGCCTACGCTTTGTCCTGATTTGATTTGATCTAGGGGTGGAGAAACGCAAGGCCTCTCATACCAACAATGTCAGGGATGCATACAAGGAGGCATTAGAATCTCTATCTGGCTCGTGTATGTGACTGAATCTGCAATGTAACCTTTCCTGAAGCAACATATTGGGCAATCTGGGAGTTGGAGCTGAGAGGCTGGGCGGTTACCACACCCGAACCCCTTCCTGATACTGGCAGCCTTGTAGCTGACTTCACAGTCGGACCCTGCCAAACAAGCTCAAGATCACAGCATTGTGCTTTCAGGGCATTCTGTTACTTGCTTTCCTTAACGCACTGTGGAGGGTGACGAGTTTGAGTCTCTGGGCACTTTGTTCAATCAATCTACTATCTGCATGATTGAGTTCAAAGTCACAGAGCACAACCAGCGGCTCTGGGACACAATATGCCGGCTGCCGAAAAGCGAGAAGCTGCGATACTTGACGAAGTGTTAGTCTGGTGACACTGCTGTTGGGTGCAGACGTTGTCCTCACGCAATGCGCGCATGCGAAGACGCCATCGAAGCACGCAACTCCAAGCTAGGCGTTAAGTCCACAACGTCGGGTATAAAAGAAGAAGAACTCGGCCTTTGCTTTCAGTTTTTGACAGATATCACCTCATTGTCGTTTTCCTTTCAGTTGCTAAAACATCCCCATTCCTGTCATCATGACAGTCGAAGCCAAGAGGGTTGCCGTTATCGGCGCTGGCCCCGCTGGTGCCATCGCAACAGATGCACTTGCCAAAGAACAAACCTTTTCCACCATTCGGGTCTTTGACCGACGTCCCATCATAGGAGGCACCTGGTATGCCATTTCCCCCATTTCCCTGTTGATGAATGAAACCCTTGCTAACCTCAACCAGGGTTTACACTCCTCATCTCCCAGCTGGAATTCCATCTTTGCCCATCCTTCTCTCCGGCAAAGCCGACGCCACTATTCCCATCCCCTCTTCTTTCCCTTCTGAAACCCCCAAGTCGGAAGCCATCAACTCCCACCAGCTTCGATTTTCCGACTCGGCACAACATGAGCACCTGCACAGCAACATTACCCCTGAGATCATGTCATTTACTCAGGAGCCCTTCCCTTCTACTCTTTCCGAGCGGACCCTAGCCAAGTATGGTCCTGGCGCGCAATTCAGACACCGCGAAGTCATCCGGGAGTGGGTCGAAGGGATCTTCCTCCGCGGAGGCTACGATAAGTTTCTTTCCTTGTCAACAACTGTCGAGAAGGCCGAAAAACACAACGGGGAATGGGTTTTGACGCTGAGGAAAGAGGGAGCGGGGCGAGATTACTGGTGGCAAGAGAGGTTTGATGCGCTGGTTGTGGCTACGGGGCATTACAATGTGCCGTGGCTGCCCGAGGTGGACGGGATCGTCGAGTATGACAAGAGATGGCCCGGGAGGGTGGTGCACAGCAAGCATTTCAGGAATGGGGAGGAGTACAAGGGAAAGGTGAGTTGCCCAAGGTTAAGGGGAGAGGGAGCGAGGTCGCTGACTGGAGCAGAAAGCCATTGTTGTCGGTGGTTCGGTCTCAGCGCATGAGATTGTGCATGAGATATTGCCGTTTGCCCAGCACCCGGTTGTTGCTTCGCTCAGGGGAGATCCGATCCCTTCATTCGGATGGGCGCCGTTCTTGCATCCACACATCGAGCTGAAGAAGCAGATCTCGAGGCTCGATGCGGAAACGGGGGATATCCACTTTGTTGATGGCTCCGTTATAAAAGGGGGCGTTGATCACATCGTCTTTGCAACGGGGTACACTTTCAGCTTTCCGTTCTTGCCCAATGTCCAGGAGCGAATCCAGAAGGCGTATCGCCGCTTGCCGGGGGTTTATCAGCACACATTCGACATCTTGGACCCGACGCTGACTTTTGTCGGCATGGTGAGTGACTCCAGTTGACTTTTTCAGGCCGCATTCTGACATCTGGGATGTAGCTCGGTGGTGGATTCACCTTTCGCGTATACGAATGGCAAGCGGTTGCGGTTGCTCGACACTTGGCTGGAAGGGCGCGAGCACTGCCCCCTCGAAGCGAGCAGCAGGCATGGGAGGCTCGTCGAGTGGCGTTGAAGGGCGGCGGTAAGGCATACTATTCGATTGCACCCGACTACAAGGAGTTCTTTGAGTTCCTTAGAGAGATTGCTGGCGACCCAGAACAAGGAACAACAGGGCGAGTGCTGCCCAAATTTAATCCCGAGTGGTTGAAGACTTGGGCGGGCATGGTCACTCCCAAGATCTTGGGTTTCGAGAAGTCGCGTCGGGAAGCTGAGGAGGCGATTGAGGAAGCAGGGGGTCAGGTGAGGGCGAAGCTCTGATGCGACGTGCAGTTGCACGATTCGTCAGGAGGAAGTTCAGAGAGTAAATACCCCTTTTCGTGGAAAATGGATTTTCCGCAATGTCTTTTTTGCCCTGAGACCCCGTTTCTGCTTTTGTCTTGACTCAGCAACCCACCTACGTCAGTCCGGCCCGCATGTGACGCGGGGCAATCGCGAACGACAACTCCTCGGAAGCACCGCGCAGCCGACCCTTGATCACCAATCACGGCACTTCCCATCGACTTCAAAAACCAAAGTCCCCGATTCATTTTCACACTGCAATCGCCATCTCAGCAATGGATTCCCAAGAACAACCGCCCACCATGCTCCGCTCCATCCAGGCAATCACGCACCGCTCCACACTGCAGAAATCCTACCCCTGGCTCCGCCCCCCATTCATCATCGCTGCTCCGATGCGTGTATTCACCGGTCCCAATCTCGTCCTCTGCGTTGCTCGCGCCGGGGGCCTCGGCTTCATTGGTCCCGGTCTGACCCCAGCCTCCACAGCCGAGGACCTACGTTCCGCATCGGAGATTCTGTCCTCTGCGCCGTTCCCTCCTGCTTTCCCTGGTGTTGCTGAGGGCACGTCGCTTCCATTGGGCGTGGGCTTCCAGATGTGGAATGGAGATTTGGAGTCTGCGACATCGGCGGTGAGGACGTACAAGCCTGCTGCGGCGTGGCTGTTCGCGCCGAGGGAGGGACAGGCCGAGACGGAGCGGTGGATTCGGGGATTGAGAGAGGCGAGTCCGGAGACGAAGGTTTGGTTGCAGATTGGGACGTTGTCCGAGGCGTTGGAAGCTGTCAGGGGGAACGTCAAGCCGGATGTGTTGGTTGTTCAGGGGGCTGAGGCGGGGGGCCACGGGAGGACGAATGATGGCATTGGCTTTGTCACGCTTCTCCCAGAGATTGCCGATGCGATTGCGAAGGAGGGGAAAGGAGACGAGATCCCGTTGATCGCGGCAGGTGGCATTTTGGATGGGAGAGGCGTTGCGGCCGCGCTGGGGTTGGGTGCTGCTGGTGTAGCCATGGGAACAAGGTTTCTGGCATCGGAGGAGGCGAGGATCAAAAAGGGGTATCAGGATGAGGTGGTCAGAGCAGGGGATGGAGCGAAGAATACTGTCAGGACTCATCTGTACAACCATATGAGAGGGACGTTTGGATGGCCTGAGCAGTGGGCGCCGAGGACGATCGTGAACAAGAGCTGGGAGGAAAAGCAGGCCGGCGTGGAATTCGATGAGCTGAAAAGAAGGCATGACGAACTTCTCAAGGAGGGTGACAAGGCATGGGGGCCAGAGGGCAGAACCGCGACATACGCCGGCGCTGGTATTGGGTTGGTGAAGGAGGTGAAGAGTGCAGGCCAAATTGTGGAGGATGTGAGAGGTGATGCCAGAGCCATCATTCAGGCATTGAACGGTATTTGAGACGGTCAATTGTACCCCAGCTTCCAAGCCCAGCCTATTTCCGCTCTGGTACGTACCCCGTCTGGTATCACCTTCAAACACACCTGCCGCATGCGCCCCTTCGAAGCTGGGCGGTGCAATCAACTGCATCTCGCTCAGCAGATCCATCCCCAACCACAGCCACTTCCAAAAATGAGTTAGCTCCAAAACCAAATCGAAGCTACGGGAACTATCCTCCGTGTGGTTAGACAAGCTCTTCTTGCCCTTGGGCTATCGGCGCAGAGGGGCCAACATCCGTCTCGTGCCGGTGTTCGCCGTCGACGCTGTGGCATACACGTTTCCTCGTGCGGCCACGGTGGGGTTCCTCTACATTCCTCTCATACCATTCATTAGCCCCGTCCTCGTCTTCGTCTCCTATCGCAGTGGGGCTGCAGCTTCCGGAATCGACAAGGGAAGCACCGGACAGCTGACTCCCGAGCTTCCTCTTTCTTGGGCTGGAGCTCCGAGACTTCCCACCACCATAAAGGCTATCGATGTCCTCCCACTTCATATCTTCCGTTTTGGCCTCAGGCTCGGGCCCGTCAAAGAGGCCGAAGCGGACGAGGTGACGGGGGACACGCTGGGTGAGAAACGACTTCACGCGCATCAGCATGCACCAAGCGAAACGGGCAAACGCATACTCGCGCGACATCCCGGCAATGTTCTGGATGGCGGTATTATGGTGCAGATCTCTGAACTCGGTGCCCCCCTCGTCAACGGTATGCACGGCGTAGCGGAGACCGTTGTTGTCACCGTCTGGCTTCGGCACTATGGCAAACATGCGGTCATCGAAGCACTTATGGATGTCGGCGCGCATCGGGACCGAGTTGGAGTCGTCGTCAATACCGCGCACCCCGGTGCCGTATCTGGACATGGCATTCAATGCAAACCATGGCTCGTGCTCTTTAGGAACAAGGTGCGCTAACGTCGAAGCTAGGCCGGAATTAGTTACGACGCAGTGCCGTGTCGTGACAGGTGGTGATGACGGCGTGTGGGTGCCCTCGTGTTGGGTCGCGGAGGGCGCTGGCCACCATGCGGCCGGGAACTTGTCGTGAGGGAACTCCCAGTCCTGAAAACTGGGAACGACGGGATAGTGATCTAGTTGCGCAAATGTAAGTTAACAGACTCGTTGCTACCTACCAAAAAACTGGGACCATCGTACCGTCATCGTCAAGAACAAAATAATACTGAGGCGCTGTCAACACGCCATCCATCGGCTCGGCCGCAGGGTGCAAGCCTTTGGCGTCGGTGCAGAGGCGCCCTTGGCCAAAAGCATTATTTGCCACAATCTGGCATGCCGTCAGAGCTGTCAGGTGATGGACACCGTATTTGCGACCGGCATCACCATCGACCGCGTCGACTCTTGGCAAGCTGAACAATTGATTTCGTGGTGCCGAGTAACCTGGATGCAAAAAGGCAATCTTATCCTCGGTTGTGAGGCGCACCATGGAAGGCCGAGGTGGTGGCACGCGAAGGCTGGTGGGCATCGTGTTTCTTTGCGCTGGTATGGAAAGATGCCGTGTTGCAGCCGATCCAATAGGGTAATCTTCGGCGAAGAGACCAAGTATGTCGCCCCACATCGAGAGCGTGATTCCAACCCTAACCCTAAGTTAAGCCCGCGTGTCATTATTGTTCCAGGACCCATTAACCTGTGTCTTGCCTCCGTCACATTCTTGCCAAAGACAGCGGTATGCTCACAGATGGGAATTTATCCATCGTGTGGCCGATGAAAACTCAGTATTTGAAGCCCTTCCGTCTCCCGGTCATGAAGAAGAAGGCCGAGGGGTGATCGACACCGCATACCATTTTGCAAAGGAGAACCCAAATCAACGGCTTGTTGAAGTTTCTAAAAATAGCTCTCAATTCAACATAAAAGGGCAAGTCAGATAGATGCAAACGCAAAGATAGGTAACGACAGAAACAACCCAAGCCCCAAGTGGCCAGCACTCCCGTCCCAAACCCCCCTTTCTATCTAATAACAGAAGCCCACCCCATGCAAATCAACGATTCAGAATCCTGAAATCTCCAAACTGCAATCCCAATGTATGGCTTACCAGAGCAAGAAAGCCAAGACAAGGGTATACATCTGAACCAACATGATATCCTTAACCGTCCAGCTCTCTCCCATTCTCGGTGCCGCCGCAGTGAGCACCACCCCCGGCGTGACACATCCTGGAGGCGAGCAGGCCGTCGCATTGGAACCCGGACCCGGAACCGCAGGGACACCAACGGGAGGGGGTATCGCATGGGTGTTGGCGGGAGGCGGAATCCGAACTTCCGTGGCTGTTGCGTGGGGAGGAGTACCGGGGTAGTTGGGACCGTGGCAGGTGACGCAGGGGATAATGGACTGGATGGTGACGGCCTTGGTGATGGTGGCGATGCGGGTGCGGAGCAGGGTGATGGTTCCGGAGACGACGGTTTCGACTGAGGGGCATGTGGTGGTCCAGTCGACGACCCTACGAAGAAGGAACTTGTTAGATTGGAGACGAGTGAAAAGGGGGGAAGGGTGGATTCAGAATGAGAGGGGGGAGGGAAAACGGAAACTTACACAGTGGTGACAGTGTCAGGCCCATCGTGCTGCTGCACACAAGCCGGCTTCCCACAGGGAGCAACGACAAGCACAGGGGCTGGCGTCTGAAGACGGCAAGGGGGGTCGGGGCACGGATCCCAAGTCCTTGTGGTGGTGGGATCAGCACAAGCCTTCTTGCCGCACTGGGCAAAGATGAACTTGGTCTCGACGATGGTCGATGTCGGCCGGATCGATGCGCTGATGAGGGTTGCTTCAATTGCTGAGGATGTCGAGGTGACGGTCCCATTTGCCGAAGCAGTGACACCGACAGAGACGGAGCTAGTGTCCGACACAGGGGGGGCCGTGGTCGAAGAGGAAGATGTGGAGGAGGTCGAGCTGGTTGTCGATGTAGTGGAACTCTCCTCCGGCCCGGTAACGCCAGGGCACGCTCCCGTCGCGGGCTCAAGCAGACTGGGGAGAACCCTCAGGCTCTCGAAGCCATCGCTGTTGTATGCCCTGAGATACACGACGAATGGTTCGCTTGGAATCGTCACTTCACCATAGAAGGCTCTTGTTCCCGGAGTACCCTGTGTGAGACGGGCGTAGCTGATGAGGGCACCACTTGCCCTCCTGAACTCAACAAAGACAGTTGCGACCTCTCCAATGGTGGTCACCACTGCCCAGTACGCGCACTGGCCGACGGGTCGTTGCTCCGGAGGACCATCTCGGCCAATGGTGAGGCTGAAGCTGTCGAAGAACACGGAGGCGGTACCGGAAACGCTGACAGAGCAGGCCTCGCAGTCATTGATGGCGACAGTCCAGAATCCAGGAATGGGAGCCGTGAGGATGAGGACCACACCCCGAGACAGGGCGAGAAGTTGGGCACCGGCGTCTGTAGCCTGGACCACAGTCCCATCAGGTCGAGTGACGGTCACCTCCCGTCCGCCATCGACCGATAAGACAACCGAGGACATGCTCGGGTCGATCACGAAGACAGTTGTTGACAGAAAAGCTCGCTTGGCCAAGGCCCGGCCCGTGATGACTTCCCGCGGGGCCGAGTATCTGCCAGCAGGCAGCCCCGTCAAGTTGAGAGGGACCCCAGTTAAGTTAAGAAGCGCTGCCGAAGGCTCCGGCTCGACTCGCAGGAAGTCAACAAGGTTGCTTTTCAGGAGAACATCCACCAGGGCCGTGACCTTGGTAGCATCCTCGACAGTCAACCCGGTGAAGATCTGA
Organism: Cercophora newfieldiana; assembly: GCA_030512285.1. NCBI lineage: Eukaryota > Fungi > Ascomycota > Sordariomycetes > Sordariales > Lasiosphaeriaceae > Cercophora > Cercophora newfieldiana. The sequence goes on from JAULSV010000001.1 coordinate 9,491,607, forward strand.
CCACCGGTGGCGGTTGCAATCTCACCATACGCCGGCTCGCCTGTGCCGCAAATGTTGTCGAAGAGGAAGAAAAGAACCTTGACGTGCTTGAGACGGGCGGCTGCGATGACTTCCTCTTTGCGTTCGGCATCCTTGGCGCTGGCATCCGTGACGACGATGAGAGTTCCTCCGGTTTCAAGACGATTCAGCGCTGCGAGTGCGCCAGCGAGGGACAGTTCGGGACAGTCGCCGCCTCCAGAAGCCGAGAGGGTGTCTAGCGCGGCGAGGAAGTCAATGGGGTCCGGTGTGGAGGTGACGGGGCCAGTCGAGGGGTCATGAAAGGGGGAAAGAACGAGTAACGGAGGTGCATCTGTCGATCCAAGACTGCCTGTGACGATCCGCCGCACTTCGGTGCGCAAAGCACGGATGTACTGGCCCATGCTTCCCGTTGTGTCGATTGCCATCGCGAGGTTGGGTCGGGCGGTGGCATCCCGGAAACGTAGTTGCTGATGGACTTCTGTTCTGTCGGTCTGTGGGATTGGTGCATGAATGATGCTGGGGGGTGCTGGAGGAACGAATGCATTGCAAAAGGGTGTGAGAGCCAACGTGGCCAAGAGTGTCAACAAGGCCATGACTGTGATGGCGTTGCGTAAAGGAGTGGACGGTCAATGCGAAGACCAAGTTAATGAGTGAGTTGAGTTGGAGATAGTTCTTCCCCCAGCTGCAGGCCGTTTCCCGGATGTCTTTACAGCCGACAAGTATTTCTCAATCAGCTGAGGTCAATCACGGAACGCGTCGAGAGAGCATTCTTCATGAGGGATGGGACGTTCAGCTGTGTCGTGGGCCATGTCTCAGCCAAGTGATTTGGTGAGCTTGAAGCCGGCCAGAACGTCACTTGTCTTGACCAGTCTGGCCCGTCTCCAGTCACTCGACCGAAAAAAATAAATCTGGACACTTCTGCTGGTGAGGAATTCTCCACCTCCACGTATTTAAGACAGTCGAAAATCGCGGCCCATGCCAGTGGTGTGGTCAACCCGTCCAGGGGGTATTAAAAACAGGAGGCTAGGGATAGGCACCAATGTCTCTGATCCGTGACTGATGAAACGAAGCCAAACTTTTGCTCCCCACAAACCCAATTGCTCAGCTCTCATCGCTCCTCTCCTAGTTCGTCTTCCCACAATACAATGCAATGCACGCCCCTCCCGGGGGCGTGCAGATCCCACAGCTCTCATTGCAGCACACATCCCCAGCATCACATACGTTGCTTCCACACTTGGGTCCCTTCCCCTTTCCTGGCGCTGGCTTGCTCGGTTTGGGCTTCGGCTGGATGACAGGATCCGGCTTCTCGCACACCTGCTGCGTGCACATGACGCCTGGTGGGGTGCAGACGCCGCACGAGGGGTTGCAGCATGTCGTGCCGGAAGCGCAGATGGACTCGCCGCACTGGATGATTGTTTCGCGATTCGGGATGCATCGTGCGCGGTTCCCGATGGCCTGGCACGTGTAGCCGGCTGCGCATCGGACTGTCGCGCACGGCGTGATGCGGGCCGTCTCAAGGGGTGAGTCGACGTTGGTGAGAGAGACGGGGTTGGCGAGCGTCAGGGTCACCGCGCCGAGCAGGGCGAGAATCGGAGAGAAGGTGACCATTCTGACTTCTTTGATGTTGGTGTTATGATAGATTCGCGGTCTGTAGCGCGCAGAGGATTGAATTTGGGCGACGTTTCAGGTCCAGGTGCGAAGGTTGACTTGTTGGGGTTCCACCGTAACCGGGTTCTCCCAGTCTTAAGTAGGTCTGATGGGCGATGACAACATTCCGGCAGTAATTTCAGCGCGTGAGATGTTTGGCTGTGGGAGGGAGTGTGGAGAGACACTAGGGGACAGATATGTTTCTAGTTCCCTCGTAAAATCAGGTGTTCGGGGCCCCCGGGAGATGTTCGGGGGGTAATCTCGCTGGTCGATGGCTGACAATAAACTTCAGCACCCTCTGTCATCGACGTCAGCAAATGGCAGGGCGAACCAGCCAAGCTGTGGGGTGATGAAAATGAAAAACCAACGTTTGGTCTCCTGACGTTGCACTGCCAGGTTCCCACCCCAGATCGCCCTGGATTTCCCCCCTGAACGGAAAGGGAGCTAACAGATCTTTACGCGAAGAGGCCATATGCAATCCCGAGAAAGGGTTGCAGGTCGGCCCGTCATCGCGTGGGTTTATGTACGACCAAGGTGATGAAAAGAAAAGGGAAATCCCGATGTTACCGCTGGGCAGGGCTCGGCGGACGCCAAGCTGTGGAGGTGCTATTCGCCGGTAGATTAGCCTATTGACACCAACGCCCCAAAGACCAGGAAAGGGAGAATTCGGTGCGGAGAAATACGGGCGCTGGGCTTTTCCAGAATTTTGATGCTATATTTAGTAGGACCGTGAGTAACTGCGAGCCATCGTCCTCGTTTCTTCTGGCATGGACGCATTTGCGACCCAACTGGGCGAATTTCGCTCAGAGTCCTATGTCCCACCATGCCGAATCAGTTGGACAAGCATAGGAGGCCCAAGACACTCCGCAGCTGACTGGTTGCCTCACCTGAGCTGCTTCCATGCCCCTGAGCGTTGCCAAGAAGCCAGGTTGTAAGCTTACTTTACTTACACACACCACGACTCACCCTCTGTTGCAGGCCCATGGGTGTGGCCGTTGAGGTCATCTTGAGATTGCCCAATCGGCATTTTCAGCTGGGGGTTAGCTAGCACATGAAGTCTCAGACCATTCGGCAAGCCTGCAGAAAAAAAGAGGAAGAAGCTGAGGTGAGGCATTCTCCGACCGGATCACGGAAACCCTCCGTGCTTATGCGAGCCCCGCACAAAGAAGGGGGTCACTCTTCTCCGTCAGTGCCGAAGACATTGGGTTTATCGCAGAGTTAGATCTCACTGCTTCTGGGCAACGAGGACCCCTTTCGATCTGCGAAAGGCTTTTATCCCCTGCAAAAAGGTCAACTGGGAATGTCTCGAGGTCTGCTGAGTGCCCGGATTAGGTTTCGGCATGAGTTGTGACGAACATGGCAATTGGGACTCATTCTCCTGTCCCCCCTTGTCTTTGCAACCGAACATTGTCCCACCGTGACAAGCGACAGGATTGCTCGGAGGAAAAAGAAAATATCCAGTGCATATGATCAGTCAGTTCAAATCAAGTTTGCCTCGGCACAAGCTGTGCCGTGCCCCAATTTTTGGTTTTAGGAGGAGGGGCATCCTGTCACCAAAAACCTGGTGCTTGGTTCAACCGTGTTCCTGGAAGCTAAATGGAACACACACAAGAATGTTCACGGCTTGAAAAGGAGTACCTGACGATCGGAGCCGCATTCTACACGCTGAGGCTACGTGGAACCCTTCTGGAAGACGGACATGGTTCCATATCTGACCTGTTCCTGAGGGTCCGTCCGTCCCTGAACACGCTCCGTCGGCGACTAGTAAGCCGCTTTCTTCTGACACAGCCCGCCGCCCCACGGGACGGGACCCACGCAGGAGACGGACTTGCCATACCAACTCGCTGAGTTATCTCCAACCGAGTGGCTTCTTCCTTCCCCCTTCGCCTTTTTCCGGTGATACCGTGTGTCCGGGGAGAGAAGACGGGCTCCCTCCCACGCGCGCTTATCGCTCCCCCCAGTCCCACGTGGCGGAGGTGCCCTTTGCTCATGGCTTTTTTTTCCCACAAGTGCTACTCACCCGCTCGAGCGTGTCTCAGATTTCGAAACGAGGTTTGTGGCACCCGATTCCCAGGGAATTGGTAATCAGGCGCACCTCGCAGCTGCGGCAGCACAGGCCGGTCTCGGCAAACGCCCAAGTATTGTCGATCTGGGGCATTTGGGCAGATACCGAAGAGCACTCTTGCGGGTACAAGGAATTATTATCTCAAGCCCTGCACTCCCCGCCATGGGTGAGTGATCAGGTATGTCCTGCGCCTGCAGCATGCGGTGAGTCAGTACGCCCGCGTGAGCGAGGTGCAGCCCAGAAGCGAGGCTTGTCATAGATCACGATACACAGCATCTCGACCACCTGCTTGTCGGTAACCAGTAGGAACTCGGTTCCTGAATGTTGACTTGGGGAGTTTGTATGGCCTCAAACCGCCATCTCGGGATAAAATGCCGGATACATCATTTGAAGTTCATTTGTTTGTCAGTCTAGCGGCTGTGGTGGAATTAGATCATGGCTCTTTATTTTTTTCCGTAGCAGACTTCGATCCTAGATCGCGCATGGGGCATCGGCGCGGTCGGGATGGCTAGATTTTTCTCAAATGGGATCCCTCATGACTAACAACGCCGTGATAGCGTCCCTGCTGGCGTCATGAGGCGTGTTTTCTGCTCTCGACATCGCTCGCTTATCGCCCCCAAGGATCCGGGATTGGCTCCCGCTGCGGGAATGTCTTAGTTCTCCGAAGCCGGCTTTGGCAGAGTCGGAAGATGGCGCTGGGCAGGAGCCGGGTCCAGCTGGGAAAGATTTTGAGTCAGAAAACCCGAGCGGAGGGAAAGAAAGCCATCGTGTCACGTCATACGAACACGGTACTGACACTTGGCTTTACCTTAGGGGAACTTCCTGCCCCGGGACGGGAGTGGTCTGGCCACCATATCCCGCTTGGCATCAAGTTTTTGACCGATGTCCCGGATTTGATTTGGACCGAATGTGACTATGACCTTGTAGTGAAAGGGGCATGCATACCCGCAACTTTCAACTGAGCGTGTCGGCAAAGTAGCTGATTTCCGTGGTTGGATGTTGCAGCTGAAATCGACTTGCTGTCGGGATTTCTCGGGACTTGTCTTTCTGGCAACAAGTTTAAAAAGACCTGGTGTCATGCTGCATGAATTCAAGCCAAAACCACAACATCTGGTGTTAATGGTGATGCTGGAATGATGAATTTTTCTTTTTGCAAGAGTGCCTACCTCCCTAATCAAAGTGCTGTTTGCGTAACACGCTTGACGCTCTAGATCTCCAATGCAGATCGCTCGATTTGTGGGAGGCGCAGGAGATTGACCTGTCATGCAGTTCAAGGTCGAGCACGGAGATGTGTAACAGGGGTACCACGGTTGTGCTCTGCGAGTTTCCCGGGTGGAGAAGACAAAGGAAGAGGAGAGCGGGCCACGTCAAAAGACAAGACTCTGGTTCGAACAGCATCTATCGTTTTGGGGACTCGCAAAGTCCCAAAGTTCTTTTCTCCTAAGCCGGGAACCCGAGTCCGCCTGCTCGAGCATGACACCGAGAATGCAGTATTGTCTGCAAGTGGACTGTGCTCGGTTTCACAGGACAACATCCCATCGGCTACATACCGTTGGGGGCAGTAGCAAATAAGCCGATGTGAGTGGTTGGGGCGATTTTGACGGATGCATCAACAGAGCCAAAGGCTCACCATAACGACCCTTACCGGCACCTTCCCGCGGCTCCCCCCGCTGCGCGTGCAGGCAGCCGTGTCGACTGCCGTGGACATGATCATGAGAGTCCCTCCATCTCCCACTCCATGACGTATCAGCATGGTCATCTATCCTTATTACCCTTCAACGTTGGAGAAACTCAACCGAGTCCCGACCCAGCATGTCGACGATTGCAATTCCCGCCAGACATCGACGGATAACGCCGTCAAGACAAGGTACACATCACGCACTGTGCTCGTTGAGGACCTCGGGAGCGTTTCATCATGATGTCCAAGCCACAGGGATAGACCCACAGGCTCAACTACACCATAGCTGACCCAGTGTGCGAGTGCACCATGATGGTCAACCGATACACAGACACAAGACGAACCGGAAGGCTTCCCAGCAGGCCAAGGAGGGGCGGGGCGGGGCGGCAAAGTGGTAGGAAGAAGGATGCGGCAGGGAAAAGGTCAGGTATTCAGTAACAGGGGGACAATGCACAGTACATCGTGCTCGATGAAGAATTTGGCGTCTCGACTCAGGCGTCACAAAGGACTACACACGTCTGACCCTGGCCCGCAACAACACACCGGTGAGCCGGAAAGCTGGAAGCTTCGCTTTCAATGCACTTATAAGGAAGCGGGAACGGCCTTGCGTCCTGGGCCGTCAGCATGATTGCTCCTCAACCACATCAACGACGACCAGTTGCCGTCTAGCGGCCCAGCCAAGCACCAGATACTCATCCCCTATCTGCTTCTGCTCATACAGTTTCTCGTTTCCAAAGTCCCGTTGTTTTGCTGCTCTCGGCCTCCTGGTGCAACCTTGCCTCCGGCCCGGATCACCCATCTCCGGCTCGGACCGGCATCCGGCCCCACTTCAGCCGAAGTCCCCCGAACCAAAACCCGGCGGCATGGCTACTCCCCGTCCTCCGCCATCATGGTCGCGATCACGACGTGCCATGGCCGAAGAGGACCAATCCCGGCGACGCGGAATGGTTCTCGACCCCGACTTCCACATCCCCCCTCCGATCAACAACCCCCGCCCCCAACGCCACACCATCAGCAACATCAACCCCGACACCAGCTTCTTCGTCGATAGAACCCCGCCGCAAAGCTATGCATCCTCGCAGCGCTCCGGCTCCGTGTCTCCCTCGTTTTACTCCCGAAGCAACACCCCCTCCACCCTGACTCCCGACTACCCTTCCCCGCCGTATTTCCCGCCGACCTCGTGCTCCGACAAGGCCTTCCACATCCTCGACATCAAATTTCCCATCGAAGTCACTCTCACGGAAGCTGACATCTCCCCGCCCCCGTCAACTGCACCACCTGACTGGGTCCGCGGTGTCGGGTTCTGGCGCTGCTTCATCGCCGTGTGCATTCCCATTCTCCTCTCCGCTTTTGAGGGAAGCGTCGTCAGCACCGCTCTCCCGACCATATCGCACGACATGTCCCTCGGACCGCACTCTTCATGGGTAGCCACCAGCTTTTTGCTCGCGAGCATCGTTTGCCAGCCGCTGTATGGGCAACTTGCCGACATTTGGGGAAGGCGGCATCTCATGATGATTGCGGTGGTCATCTTTGGGGCTGGGAGTGCGGTTGCGGGCCTTGCGCAGGAAGGCGGGTCGTTGATACTGGGTCGCGTCGTTCAGGGGCTGGGATCGGGAGGCATCGATTTGTTTGCTGAGCTGATACTGTGCGACATCATTCCGTTGCAGAGGAGGGGCCATTATGTGGCCATCAAGGCTGCGGTCTATGCGCTCGGGACCACGGTGGGACCGATTCTCGGGGGCGTTTTTGCCGAGAAGAACTGGAGGTGGTGTTTTGGGGTCAACATCCCGGTCTGTGCGATGAGCTTGGTGTTGATGTGGATGTGGCTGCAAGTCAGCAACGGGAAAGGGTTGACTGGGGAGGACGCCAGCTCGGATTCCGGGAGGACGTCGGCGCTGAGGAAGTTCCTCAGAGTCGACTTTATCGGCATCTCGTTGCTCACCATGGCGGTGGTGTTGATTCTGTTTTCCTTGAGCTCGGGTGGCGCTGCCCTCGCGTGGGATGACCCGCTCATCATCACGACGTCGGTGGTTGGCGGTGTTGGAGTTGTCGCCTTTGCGTTCTGGGAGCGAAGCAGGTGGTGCACGCATCCCATCATGCCGCCTTACATCTTTTCGAACCGGACATCGGCTGCGGCCATGGCCGTGACCACCATCCACGGCTTTCTCACGTACGGCTTTCAGTTCTACCTCCCGCCCTTCTTCCAGACCCTGATGGGAGCCACGCCGACCGAATCGGGCGTCTTCATCCTCCCCTGCTCCCTGACCATCGTGGTCCTCGCTGCCCTGGGCGGGCCGCTGCTCTCGAGATTCGGGAAATACAAACTCATGCACATCGGCGGCTTCACCACCATGGCCATTGCCACGATTGCCTGCCTCGGCGACTGGAACGACACAACTGGAAAATCTTGGATCGTTTTCACCTTTGTCTTTGGCATCGGGTCGGGCATCATCGTTTCCACTACGCTCCCCGCAGTCCTGGCCGAGCTGACAGACAAGGACAACGCTGCCGCTACCGGCTCCTGGGCTTTTCTCAGGGGCCTGGGCTCCCTGCTCGGGGTAGCGGCTCCCGGCGCCGCCTTCAACGGCATGATCACTCTCCTCCTTCCCCGTTCCGCACTCAGCATCGACCTCCAACAGCAACTCGGGAGTGGCCACGCATACGAGCACGCCTCAGCCGCTTTTCTCTCTGGCCTTTCCACCGCCGACAAGGTTGAAGCAAGGCATCTCTTTGGGCAATCTTTCATGATCATCTGGTGCATTTGCGCCGCGCTTTCTATTGTGGGCATTTCCATCTCGCTGGTCGAGAGGCAGGTCAAGCTGCGGACCGAGCTGGATAGCGACTTTGGGCTCAAGGGAAAACTCGAAACATCTGAGATCGTGTTGCAGGGGTTTGATAAGGTGTAATGACATCCTCAAGAGATGGGCCGGGATAGATGACAAAAGCGGGCAGTCGAATGTGGTTGTTCAGAGATGCATACCTAGGCTGCGTTGGGCTTTGGCTTCAGGTACACATTTGGTGTGGTCTTTTGCTCGGAAAAGGGACTTTGCTTTTGCTGCATAGCTAATCGGACACCCACCTATTGGGGTTGACAAGATGTTATTAAGAAACAGCATCTGGCCAAATTTTCAGTCGCACAGCGTGACATCAACGCGTGAGGGGGATTGGCCGCGTCGGGTGCCCAGTTACATGGTTGCCTCGGGACGGGTGGCGACCGAACACATCCTTCGGGTCCTACCTGTGGTGCTGGCAGTGACCCTGTGTTCGCTTTGGCTTTCTCCAGCGTCTGGGGACCGAAGCTAGTTGACTGCCTATTACGATAGCCTTGAGAAACCATCACTTGGTTTCTGTCAGCTCCATCCGCAAGGTACCAAAAGCGAGGGTGGTATCATCATGGAGGAAGGGGGATTGCCCGAGGGGATGGCGACCGTCGAGGGGGCGGGTTCCGAAGCCAAAGACCCGACGAGGTATGCCATGCTTGCTGCGTCAAGCTTTCTCAACCAAAGGAAGGATTAAAATGCTGAATCTTCTGCCTTTGCAGGACCAATCGATGTTGAAGCACACTGTGCAGTTACAATGCCGAATGGGAATCAGTGCCACCGAAGCTTGAGATGCAAGAGACACTCGATGAGGGCAAAGCGATTCGTGGTCGGAAGGTCTGCGCCGCTTGATGTTCTCCTTCAGAGGTTGATACAGCATTGATGAGGGGACTATCTGATGGTGTATGGATGTCAAAGATCTTGTCTCTCAAGCTCGCCCGGGGGATGTTCAGCCTCTGTTGGGGAGTCGGGCAGCAGTTGTCTGAGTCTGATATCTACTTCCGGGTTTCTCTATGTCTGTGAGGTTCTTCATTTCAGCCCATCTCCCTTGCTGGAAACACAACTCTTGTTTGCTGGCCCGTTGGATCCGCTTGTACCCAAATTAGACAAATCACTTGTGATATTGTAAGACAAGACCTAAGGAAGCATCCCGAACCCGTGGTCAAGACAACAGCGCTCTCGATGACTTTACCAAGCTAAGGGGACTTGTCCTGTCCATTTGGATATTCCTGCACGGGCAAGGATCGCACGATGGACAAGGATCAAAGTTCCCCTCCCAGTCTTACAGCCAAGTACGTCTTACAATTATCTTGTTTATAGCTCTCGATCGCACCATCTTTGTATTACCAACGGTTCAATTCCAATGCAGACAGTCTTCCTCCATAGTCCCAACAGCGATGACTCTATCACCAAGGGCACGAACAACTCCTCGTCCCGAACCTCCAGTCCCGGGCCACAGTCAACCTCTGAGCAAGAGCCCCAATCTTCCCAGTCATCTGGAGGCATCGATATGAAGCTACCTCTTTAGTCATCCCCAAATAACGACGTCAGTCTACCCTTCAAGGTATCCTTAGCTTTGCGCAGACTGCCCTTCAAACCCTTAGCCTTCCGCAAGCTTTCCCTCAGGTCCATCCTCGAGACCTTATGGCTAAGGGTAACCGTAGTATCCTCACCAACCTCTAAAACATCAGCGATGGCCCGCTGCTTTTCCTTCTTCCCATCAACCTGCTGAACCTGTACAGGCTGAACCTGCTGTACAGGTTCGATCCTGTCCTCCTCAGGAGCTGAGCCATCAGCAACATCCCTTGACACTTCCTGCACAGGGGGGGAAGAGCCTGAAGCTTCAGGGCGGGACCGCTATTCCTCTTCGGCCACGGCTGCCCGAATGTCGATGTACGCCAAACGCAAGGCTTTGCGACCAGGGAGTTCCCAGTTCTCATCCAGGAATTCGGGGTCGTCAGGGTAGTCTGCAACCACCTCAGCGCCCCCAGCCATGGCAAGAAGCTTAATCAGAGCCCACTGCATCCGAAAAGCTTCCACCATTTTCTCCATGTGACGCCTCGGAATGTGGATGCCGAAAACATCGCCGGTTTCGAGATTAAATCCCGTCTCCGGTCTGGACATAGCTACCATAGGCTCCCCTTGCCAACTCGAAGGTTGGCCGCAGGAAGTCGAGATGGCGGCAAGAATATCCTCCTTGGTTCGTCCAAGGGGTGCTGGTTTCTGTCCAAGCTTCCTGCATCTCCACGGCATCCAGTGAAATTGGATTCGCAGCGTAACGACAGCGTTGGGGTCTTGGACATTCGCGTCATTCGTGCCAATATACTTCAAACCGAAATATCCTCTGCCCCACCAGTCGTGCATGGTTGGCGTAAGAGAAATGGTGTTCCAGTGTCGATCGCTGACTCCCTGCTCGAACCCAAACAGAGAATGAAGACGGGCTTCAGCGTATAAATCAACGCCCGGTCTCTCCTGCAAAAAGAGGCGCATCGAGGCCTGTATAACCTTATGCCATCGGTCCATTCCGTCCTTTGTGGCGTTGGCAGCAAAGGGGACAATGTGGCAGACTTGTGCATCTCGAGTGCCCGTGAGCACGCACCGATGGCCGTCCAGATGCCTCCGTTTTTCGGCGTAATAGTTGTTTCTCTGGGCTTTGCCAGAGCTGTCCAACTTGGTGCTTCTGCGCTTCTCGGTGGCTTCTTTCTCGTCGTCGTCATCGCCCGACGCGGATGATACGCTGGGGGGTCGAAGGGGTGGTATTTTTTTGGATATTCTTTGTAATGCCTCTGCCGAAAGTGCCTTGGTGGCAACTGTAGGCGCGGTTAGGCTGGAAAATAAAGAGGCGCAGGGCACTTACAAAATTTAAGGGTAGCCGGAATGCCTAGAATACTTTGAATGAGCGACTCAATAGAAGTCCACTGCATGAGCTCGTTACACAAATAACCCGTGTCCATATGGAGCAAGGCCGAAAGCTCTGCGTCGTTAAAGCTACGGTACGCTTCTCCGGGCTTCTGTGACAAATAGGCAAAATTGTCATGCCAATGCTTCTCCACCACGTTGATGTACTGGAGCCGTTCTTCCATCTCCTCCACGGGGAGAAGTTCAGCAGCGCTTTGCTGCTCGGGCATCTTGTCCGAGTTGTCCAGGACACGTTGGAGCTCGCGCTGTGCTCTCTCGTTTCCAGCCATTTTCGCCTGGAAATCCTTGTATCGGTCGTCCATGGTTCGCTGCATTGGGGCTTGGAAAATGCGATGAGAGAGGATGCGCAATTGATTGGTGGTGGGAGCGGAAGGATTCGCAGTGATGCAGGACAAGGAAAAGGGCTAACGCTATCGCCCCACCATCGCTTATCTTATCGAGGGTGCGCGCAAGATCGTCGCAACGCGCTCGTGGCGGATAAGCAATTTTCCGCTTATCAAGCCCCCCTGTATTTCCCAGCCCGTAACCCCCCTACCACCCACTAAATTATAACGTAACACGTTATAACCCGCGCGCCGACGTCACCACCACTCATTACTACTACCAACTATCATCACCACCATCATGGCTGACGACCTATACACAGCCGCCGAGGGCAGCGCTTAGGAGGCGCGGCGCGCAGGCCTGCAAGCGAAGAAGGACGAGCAGCCGGCAAACACAGCGAGAAGCTATGCTTCGAAGCAGCAAGGATAGATTCAATCGATCCAGCGCTTATAAGCGCGTCACGCAAAGAATTTAAAGTATTGACATACAAGGAAAGGGAAATTCATGGTGTCGATTTTAGAGTCGTGCACTGCCTGTTATCCGCCACAGCGCGCTCCGCGGCATCATTCTTCTCTTCTCTGGTACTCCGCTTCATCTTCTAACCTGAGCTCATCATCTGGACTAGATAATAGCTTGCGCTTCCTCGTCCGTCGTCTTAACTTGATACCGCGTGACCCGCTTTCCGGCTCTCAAGCTTGACGCATTTCCTCGGTTTAAGCAAGAAGGTCCGCAAGTCGCCAAAGCGATATAGGAAGTGAAACAGACTCGTAACTACTTGATATTTCCTCGGCTGCGAAATCGCCGAGGTTCAGCAGCAAAGACTCTTGGCTGCCGACGGGGGATCCATCTGATGATCGAAAGGGCTGCACCAAACCCAAAACGTTAGTCCTGTACACCTGCTCTGATGCTTTAGCATACCTTGTTCGAGATGTCCGCTCTCATTGCAAAAGGGATCCCACAATGTGTGTTCAATCTGGTCAGTGACGTTTAGGAGCTGAGAACAGTACGCAAAAATTTCCGGGCAGTACTTCGCATGCATGGATCGGACAGGCAAAACCATATCAACCGGCCATCTGCGCTCTCGCCATACATCAACCACTTGCACAAACTGCTTTAACCTGGGCGAGAGCCTTCAACTTGTGCCAAAGGCCCTGCCGCCACAATCTTAGCATCTACCTGTCGGATAAGCTCGAGGGAGCGATGCAAAGCACAACCTATTGAGTAAAGCCAATTCCGTAGTGTGGCTGATAAGGAGAACTCCACTGAATTGGGGACTCTGGGGACGCTAGTTTAGCCGCTCCTTCCGGCGCCATCGAGGGCGAAGGGCCCGCCTGGGGCTGGGCCACTGCCTCGGAGGACTCCGTCCTCTGAACTACTAGTCTTAGAATGCCTCCAACATCTACCTCGCCCCGATCTAGACCGAAACCGCCGTACTCCTAAGGCAACCCCATTGCCACGGAGCCATTCGAAGCCATTTCTGCCAGTACCCAGACCTCAAGACCTGCGCAGGCGACACCTCCGGAACATGCGACCGGTACGGGCCGTCCATTCCAAGGACGTCTTAGGAGTGTCTAAAAACGCATCCGTGTCAGCGAATACGGTGTTGCTAGAGGATAGTACGGTGCGTTTTATTGGGCCGAGTGCAAAGGCGAGCACGAACATGTTGACAGTTAAGGGAAAGAGCGTTGGTACTGGATAAGGATATAGGTCTTGCGATGGTAGACAGTGACCCTGTCGCGCAGGTCTCTCGTGAAAGAGTACAAGCCCGAGCACACTACCGACTTTTCAGAGCGTCTATCGAGTACCTGATGATGGAGGAGGTTGGTTGCCTCCGCACCCCGATGCAGCTCGACTCGTTGGAATGTGGTTTCCCACTCTTGAAGTACGCAATGTCTTGGCCGAAGCACATGGGCCAGGCGGACGACCATGATCTAGCACGCAATCTTCTGTCACTGCTCAGCGGACCATGCAGGGTCTTCCTCGGCTATGGACGAATGTTTACGAAACACTGGACCCCAGATCGGAACGCTGTCCAGACACTGGAACCACTTTGACTTATATTGCGTTGTCTTTTGGAGCATTCTAGCTGCTCAAATCGATGAATCTTAAGGCTCGGAATCCAAAGAAGAGACCAAGGAAGTAGTGGGGATACAACGCCATGACCAACGATGACGGAGCTCGATTTATTGGTATTGATGTAAGAATAGATTGGGGATACATACCTTTGCGCTGCCCAGAGTAGACATGAGAAATCGTGGCACTGTTAGTCGAGAATGGCGCCGACCTTCTTGCAACAGAGGGGGACAATGAAACGCCCTTGCGCAAAGCCATATGACGGGAGCATGAGACAATCACCAGGCGGCCACTGGCTCTGGGTGCCGCAACTGTCATCAACTACTTCATCACGGGGGGTGAGGGTACTCTCCATCTTGCAGCCGCGCGAGGGAACCTTGAGATTGTCAATTTTCTCCTTGAGCATGGCGCAGATATACATCAGAGAGATCACTACGGGTGCACACAGCTGTTCAGAGCCGTTGATTGGATGCAGAATGATATTACGCAGCTGCTATTGGAGAGGGGCGCCGATGTGAACACTGAGGACACCAACCACAACACTCCTCTTCACCGAGCCTTCGAGAAGAGAGATTTGACCTCAATTAGGTTACTCGTACAAAACGGCGCGGATATGGACGCCAAAGACATCTACGGAAAGACACCAAAGGAACACATGGCCCGAACCTCTTCCACGTCGAAAGTAGAGAAATTCCTTGTCGGACTGTGTCAGCAGAGCTTACCGGAGGGACATGAATCGACGGAGGACACGGAACGCCCAATCGTTTTTGGAAAGTAAACAGCGGCCTAGAGAAGTCGGAACATATCTAGCATAGAGGGTTAGGTTCTTGGATAGGTGGGCATGGATTACCCACCAACTAATTACTATCAACTGCATTGTCAACGAACGGGGCGTTTAAAATGGTCAACATATGCATCGTACCATCGCCAAAGAGGCCTCGGCCCCTTGTTCACTAAATCTCAGCGATGTATCTACATTCGGGAGTTTGTCCAGCCGCATCCTTACGTCTACTTTAGTAGCGAACTCGTCGTAAATTTCACGAAAAGCAGGACAGGAATCAGCCACAGCCCGTCCCCTCTCACCCCAGTTCAGGGCTGCCAGCTCACGACCACAGTGAAACTGGACATTCTATGAACCACAACTCGTCTCAGATAACCACGCTAAATTTTCTGCAGCACCAAGCAGTATTCTAATCCGTAACTAGCTCCTCACCACTTGCACCCCCCCCCCCCCCCACTCGATACAGCCTCTCCACCATCGGCCTTTCCTCATCTCGCCACACTCCCGCCTCGTCCGCCTCCGCGAGGACCTCAACTGGCGTACAAACTGGCGTACAAACGGCCCAGCCTCTCATCCTGTATCTCGCCCCCAGCCCCAGTTCTGCTCCCGCCTCTCGGACCAGAAACTCTAAAAACTCCACTCTCGACCAGCTCAGACGCATCGGGCGGACGGGCTTCAGACTCGTATAGGGAGACAGGTCTGGTTGACGCCGATTCAACGACTCCGTCTTGGCGTAATTCTCACAGCGTGAATAGCGCCGTGGCTCCAGACTCGCCGGTGCGGGCGTTGATGTCGGCCCCTGCTGAGGTCAGCGTGCGTACTGTGGCACGCACCAGAGGACCGATTTGAGAGCGTTTGCTGCCACTGTTTAGCGGGTGGGAGTGAGTGGCTCGGGCGATGATGTACAGTATTACTCATCAACTCACCCAGAAGACAGTTCGGAGGCACACTGCGGGGAAGAGTAATCAGTCGTCCGGGCGGGAGCCGATGGATCAGAAGTGGTGGATGATGAACCAATGAGGGGACCGCACATGCCCATAGTGCGGAGTAAACATCGGACGAGTGTCGCACAACGCGGACAAAAACTGCCCTTACTCATCACTTGGTAGCAATAGTCCCTGCGAAGATTGGTATAAGTCGAGGAAGACTTCTCGACCGGATACAAGCTTTCCATCTGTCCTCTCTCTCTTTGTCTTCAACCCTTTGGCATCTGCTCTTCCTTAAACAGCGATCAGACTCTTTCGACAATTCCATTTCAAAGATTGAGCCATGGAGCATCTGTCCCTTGGGCCACTGACAGTGCTCTTGCTCTTCTTGGGTAGCACCGTCACAGCTTGCACAGGATTCGCGGGCGTGCATGATCATTTCCTCCCCGTCACCGGCACTCTGGCGACAGAAAATCAAATCCCTCTCAATGACGCTGGGTACGGTGTGAGCGATCTAGGCCATGGTGCATACATGATCACCGACGGTGCGTATCAGACCTTTGTGTTGGTTTCGACCGAGGGGGTTGTAGTTGTCGACGCCCCTCCAACCACCGGCCACAAGATCCAATGGGCAATCGGCAACATCACCTCATCTCCGGTCCGCTGGTTCATCTACTCGCACTCCCACTCGGACCACGCTGGCGGTGCGTACCTCTTTGCGAACCAATCCAGCCCAAAAGTCACAACCATCAGTCATGAGAACACGGCTTCACAGTTAGCGGCTGCCAAGGACCCCCACCGTCCTGTGCCTTGCAAGACCTTTAAGGATCGACACAAGCTGGTCGCTGGGAACCAGACCCTGGAGCTCTTCTTCCCCGGCATTGGTCACGACCTCGGCAACATCGTCATCTACGCGCCAAAGCAAAAGATCCTCATGATGGTCGACCAGATCTATGCCGGTTGGGTCCCGTTCTGGAACCTTGCTGCCTCGGTGTACGTTCCAGGATGGATCCAAGCCCACGACCTGATCCTTTCCTACGACTTTGACACCTACCTCGGCGGGCACATGGGAGGCCCGGCAAACCGCACAGCCGTCGAAGTGCAACGAGAATACGTCCACGACTTGCTTGACAACTGCGCTGACGCCCTGGTCAAGAGCGGCAATCCCAAGTACCCCACGGTCGATATTGCGACCATCTCAAAGGAGGTGCTGGCCAACAACCCCTACAACATCTGGGCCCAGTTCGCCGTCTATCTCGACGCCGTGGCTGATCTCTGCTATAACGCGACCAGTGCGAAGTGGCTGGGCAAGTTAGCGGCCCAGGATGTTTTTGGATTCAGCCATGCAAGGACAATGGTTAGCTCGCTGAGGCTGGACTATGATATTCTCGGTCCAAATGATGTACAGTCGTAGGTAAAGCTAGGAGAAATGGCTCAGAGGAAAATGGGGGAAGGGGACTTAAGGCTAACCTATCAGGGAGCAAGGTAGACAGGGCCTGGATAGGATTGTCTTTAAGGTACTACTGTACGCAGCTGGTTAAGAGGTCGATTATTAACAAGGGGCGCAATTGAATGAAGCCATTGCCGACTGTGTTCATGTTTGTGGATGCATCTGGTGGGGGACAACAGTTGGAACGCTCCTGGTCCATGAGTGGGTTGAAGATGTAGTGGGCAGGCAGAACGCGGTGACGGCCCTCAGGTCAGTCCGTTGAAAAGGGCAGGCCCATCCGCGACCACAGGTTGCAGCGGGGCAAAAGAATCATTGCGTAACACTCGCCTGGGTTCCACAAAGGAAGCAGGTTGGCTCTCGGACTCAAATCTGATGTAGGTGTGTATTAATCCAGGTTACACGACGGACAGAAGCAACACTAAGAGAGATTCCAAAGGAAGAGGCGCACCGCATACAGTGTAGCGGAGCTTATTTGGAATTAGGAATCTCAATTGAGATAGAGAGCTCCGATTAATCACGACAGACTTGCCTGTACTTGCAACCGGCAGAAGGCGGGGTTCCAGAACTCTATGTGACGCGAGAAATGCCGAAGTTCAATGGGCCGTTCAATGGACCGGAGACAGGGGTAAACCCGCCTTCAGCGTCGTGGCAGCGCCCGGGCCGTGACACAAGAACCCGGAGCGCAACGTATTAGCCGACTTGCTTTGAACCCTGCCGCTGTGCCACGCCAAGCTATTGCATTGCAGTTGACCCCGCGAAATGCCGGTGAGTGATTCGTCACAGGCGGCGGCAAGTTACGGCAGCATCGCAGACAGCCACTCATATTGGTAGTATATGGCAGAGATCTGTTTATGAAAACTTTGGCTGTTCTCCCCAGTTCGCCTCGGCCAATCCTTTTGGGCTGAATGGCCGAGTTTATGTGACAGACATGTCCTGGCAGCGTTATAAATGTGGGTTATAACCCTTGTTTTGCCTCGACGACTTGCTTTCTCCTCCCAATCGACCTTCCAAGTGTTGCTGATAGCACCGACCTGCACTTCAGTTGAACATAACCCCGAGGGAGAAGGGTAGACGTTGGTTTGGCTGCTCGGGAAAATGGCACCCACAGTCCGGTATCTCACGTCCTTACTTGGGATCCTAGTGACTGTGATTGGGTCGACATCGGCGAGCGAGGCCGACTTCTCCGGCAAGCAAGACATCTATTATCTCAACCACGTACTTAGATCGCACGTATAGTTGCTGACAATTATCTCAGGGGTATCAGCTGCTGTTGAAAGGATTCAGACCGACACAAGTCTCTTTGAGTTTGAAAAGCTTCAGTTGACGGACAAGGTGCTGGCCAAGCTTTCTGAACACCAACTGAGCCAGCAGTCGGCAATTTCTTTTGCCCGGCTCCCACAGCATGTGTGGACCAGGCAAGCGAACGGGTCGTACCCGAAATGCAAAACGTACCCCGGCGACGCAGATTGGCCCTCTGATGCTTCATGGCGTCTCTTTGATGTCCTTCTCGGTAGGAGGCTCATCAAGACGGTTCCCGAGGCATCGCTCTGCTATCCTGAATGGGGCCAGTATTCCGCAGCTGCATGTCAGTCCTTGACCGCGGGCTGGAACAATTCAACGCTGAGGTATGTCTGCTGCTTAGCCCGGAACACAAACCGTTTGCTTTGGTCAGCTCACGTGGCGGCGCGTGTAGAATCGAGAATCCAACGTCCATTCGATCCATCATCTTCCAGGGAATGACTTGCATGCCTCCCAACTACACTGCTTCCTTCCTTGGCAACAAGGTGTCCTGCACGGTTGGCGGGTTTCCCGAATACAGCGTCAACGTTACCAATATCGCACAGATTCAGATTGCCGTCAACATCGCCAGGGAACTCAACCTACGCCTCGTCATCAAGAACACGGGACATGACTTCGGCGCCAAGTCCACCGGCAAAGGCGCTTTGAACATATGGACGCACTACCTCAAAGATGCCGAGTATTATCCCGAGTATAAGACGGACAACTACACCGGCCCTGCTTTCAAACTCGGCGCGGGCATTCAGGTTGTGGATGCCAACCGACTTGCCAAGGAACGGGGTGTCACATTGATTGGAGGTGAGGGAATTGTGAGTGGCCCTTGACCATTGATCTGTGATGATTATTTGTATCTGACGCTTCCACCACAGACGGTAGGAATGATTGGGGGCTACATCCAGGGTGGAGGACACTCGCCCCTAACATCTATCTACGGCATGGCCGCCGACCATGTCTTGTCCATCCAGGTTGTCACGGCCGATGGCAGGTTCGTCACCGCAAATGCAAAGACAAACTCGGATCTGTTCTGGGCGCTCCGGGGCGGGGGCGCTGGAACCTTTGGGGTGGTCACGTCCATCACCGTCAAAGCCTTCCCCAAGATCAAAGTCACAACCATGCGGTACAACGTCACGACCGGCGGCAACTTCACCCAGGACAAGTTCTGGGAGATGCAGAGGGCGTACGTGGACGGCTTTGAGAAGTACGCTGATCTCGGCTACTACTCGTACTATCGAATCCGACACGTGGGGACCGAGATCTTCCACGACATGACGTCCATGGTGGCGCCCAACACCACCGAGGCCGAGTTCCGAAAGACGATGGGACCTCTTTTCGAGAAATGGGCCGAGCTGGGGGTCCCGTATCAGCCCATCATCCGAGAGTACGACAACTACTCGGATGCCTGGTACGAAGGATTCCCCCAGGAGGTGTGGACGTGGGCAATGCGTCAGGCGAGTCGATTCTTCCCACGGGATGTCATTTCCGATCCGAAGAAACGAGCCACGGTGATGGACACCATCAGGGGCGTCTTTGACGCCGGCTCCCACATCCTGCAGTTCAACATTCGCAACCCGCCTGGGACGGCGGCCATCGACAACGCTGTCAATCCGGCCTGGCGCGACGTGCTGATGTTTGCCATCATGTTTGTGACGTGGAATGTCACCGACCCGGCCCCGTTCGTCGAGCAATTCTCGCGGAACTTGACGTATGAGTGGAACCCGCGATGGAAGGCCCTGACCCCTGGATCGGGGACCTACATGTCCGAGTCCGACTACATCGAGCCAAACTGGCAGGAGAGCTTCCACGGGAGCAAGTATCCCAAGCTGCTCTCCATCAAGAAGCGTTGGGACCCACAGGGTGTCTTTTATGCGACAAACGCGGTGGGGTCTGAGGAGTGGCAGCTTGGGGAGCTGATCATGGGGCACTTGCCGTCGCAGAACAGCAAGCTTTGCAGAAAATGAGATGTCAGAGACGGGTATGAAGCAACTTTCGATTGGTAGCGAGTGGGCTGTCTGCCGAGATTTGACAGTTGGTCGTGGTCTGGCCCTTCAAGCGCCGGGCCAGCGGAAAGCCAGCAAGACATCTAATTAGATACAATCCAAAAGTCATTCATTCCACGTGCCCTTCCACCCAGTCTCTCCAAAAGGCCATCCCACCAGGTCGATGTTCAGATGTCGAGACGCCTGGAGCTCGTCCTTGCGAGCCTTGAGTTCATCAATGTCCCAGTTTGCCCAGAGATACTTGCCCTTGAGGAACCGGGCTTCGGGACTCGCCAGCCAAAGAGCGAAGCTGGCTGGCAGTGAGACTAAAGCGGGTGCCAGGTCAGTTGCATTCCTTCCATTACAGGGGTACGGGAATGGGAGAATACCATGATCTTCGACCCCTGTTGCCTTGACACCCCCGACCTCCTTGTTCATGTCGGTATCAACAACGCCCGGCTGGACGTGAAAGACACTAATGTTGGGGTTCGCAAACGCAACGCTATCCCACATCCGAACCACGGCGAGTTTGGCGACGGAGTAGGACGGGTACAGCGGTGAATAGTTGATATGTGCTGCGTTGGAGTTGACTTCGACGACCACCGCGTCCCTGGCGGCGTGTCGGAGGAACGCTTGTGCTGCATACAAGGCACCCTCCAGGTTTCTTTGGACCCCCCCAAGGAATGCCGGACCATCTACCCACTCCACCGAGTCTTTCGGACCCAGGGTGGCAGCGGCAGTGATCAAGACATGGAGTTTCTGACCATTCTTTAGGAACAGGTCGAATGCTTTGTCAACTTGGGACTTGTTGGTGACATCAGTTGGAGCCACGAATACATCTACCGAGGGATGTTCCCGCTGGATAGAAAACTTGGTGTCAAGGAGCGGTTTCTCCCGCCGGCCAAGGAGTGCAATGCGGGACGCACCAGCGGCAGCGAAATAACGAGCCGTCTCCGCTCCGATTCCAGTGCCCCCACCGGTGATCAAGACAGTCTTGCCCTTGGCGGATAGTTCGGGGCGGGTGGGGGAAAGGGCTGGGTAGGTCGTGTTGTGCCATGTTGCCGTCGGGGATGGGAATGGGGCCGCCATGTTCTGGAGAGAAAGAACGATGTGGATTGAGAGAAACTGGGAAGATTCGGTTCTGGTTGTTTTCAAGGAGTTGTTCAATTAGGATCAGAGCGTTTTGGACTTGGTTGAGTCGGTATGTCCATGACATTTCTTCACCCGGCGGTCTGGGTCTGTTCTCCTCCTTTATACCAGCCATGCCGACGTCTGTTTCAGGACAATCACACGAAGGCGAGACAAATCTAATCAACTGATGTATCGTTGCGAGTGCACCTCTTGTTTTAGTTTTGCAAATTGCTCCGTCCCGCCGGGACTGATGCTGCAAGGAAGGGCGAACTGTCGAAGCGATAGGGGGGGTAGAATTAGGGAAAGGGGGGGGGCAAATGGGTGATTAGTACGTCTGCATTAACACTATCCCACACTTCTTTTGTGCGGCTTGAGGTAGCGTCGGAGTTATCAAGAATCTTGTGTGCCCCGCTTGCGGATCCTTCAGGTCTGCAAAACGTTCCGGCCGAAGGATCGTCGCTGACAAATAGCAGCTCCAGATCACCAAGAACCTTTCAACCTTTCGCCCACACCACGCTTGGTCTTGGGCTAAACACGGACTTGCAAATGCTGTCGGAATTTCAAAAACTAGCAGCGGATACATAATGTCGACGGCAGTTCTTCGATGCACTCGCTGCAACAAACCCTTTGACAAAGGTGGGCGTTCCTCCCCCGACTCGACCGCCGCCGCCCCGCACGGAGGAGGGCACTGCCGGGGTCACAAAACTGAAATCGATGGATAGAAGCTACATTGAAACGACATGGATATTATTGCCGCTCGCGATCCGGAGTCCTCGTCCCGAGATCACGGTCCTGCACAGCCTGCTCCCAGCGGAAGACTCGGTGCGACAATAACCAGCCGAGTTGCTCGACGTGCACAGCCAAAGGCTTCGAGTGTTGTTACCCCCCGAAGGCGCGAAGGGAGAGGCCGCTGCATCAGCTGGGCAACATTGATCCTTTGACTCCTCCCGATGCTCGAAGCGCGTTCAATGACAGCATCGTCATGACAGGAGAGGGTGTCCTTGGCACATCCGGGTCTACCCCTTCCGAGCTTGACTTTGTATTTCCGACAGAGCGTGTGAGTGGTGACGCGAGCTGGGACATGATGGACTCCAATGTCGACAATAGCTGGATGCCGAAGCCAGATGCTAGCTTGATGATTAACGAGTTATCTCTGTTGAACCCCGAGCTTCTGAGGACGGGGACCACAGTCCTTCAGCCCATTCCATACGACTCGATCCCTCTTCAACCAGCCTTTCTCCACCCTACGATTGAACACCGGTCAGTGCTTGAGCTTGGGTCCCGGAAGTACAAGACGGCAACCATCGTGTTGAGAACGCTCAAGTCGTATGCCTTGATGCTCCTCGACAGTGAGGATGCCCCACCCTTTGTCCACCCCCAACTGAAGTCGAGGGTTCACACCGGCGTGGATAACGATGGGGATAGCGAGGACAAGCAGAGCGAGCCATTGAACAACTGCATCAGTCTGTTACACATGCTCCATAGTGGAGTGTCTGGTAGTCGGAAACTCTTTTGGCGAAACGCACGAATGGAGTGCGAGCGATTCCGTGAGATGGTTGGTTTTCTTCCCGTTTATGACGGACTGGCTGTTGTCAAGTCTAACTCTTCTTCGCAGCATGGAACTTTCGACCGATGGGAAACTCTCAGCGCGACTCAAGCCTTGTTCATCTACACGGTGATAAGATTAGATGAGCATCAGAAGCGTCCCGACCAACTTCTTGATTCTCTGCTCGCCGTTGCGGTACGGGTGTGTATCTTCCTCCCATTGCTAAGTCCTATCTTCCACAACGAAATTATGCTTACAGTTGCAGGCTATGGCGCAGCGACTGAACTCGTTTGGCCTCGAGTTTGCCTACAGCCACAACACCAGCTGGGAAGACTGGATATTCGAGGAGTCGAGACGGCGGCTTTGCGTTGTCTTCCGGGTTGTCAGCCTCCTTGTCCATTTCGAACCAACTTCTCTGTGCCAGCTTCACGAGACCGGGTTGATCATTGCTCCATTGCCGGCGAGGAAGAGACTGTGGCACGCGGGAGACGAGATGCAATGGTGGGCGGAGAAGTCTAGTACAAACACCGGAGATGAGGAGGATGTTGGGCTGACCGGAAGCGGTGAGCTGGTTGGACTGCAGAGACGTTGGATATCATGCAGGCCCACTGGCCCCACCTTCCATCACGCGTCAGACTTGACTCCTTTGTTCAAGAAGACATTGAACTGGGAAAAGTGGTGCTCGGGAATGGACGAGCTTGGGGGTTTGATCATGCTTGCCGCTACTTTGACATGAGAGAATCGATGATCTTGATGTCTGGCAAGCCGATGATGCCCCTGACTGGCGCTTCGATATCTACAATGTGACATTCTTACACCACAAGAGATCAACTCCGAAGCTTGTCCCCGATCCAGTGCGCCGCAATTCTTCCTACCTCCGCCAACCACAGCCCAATCTCATACCCTAGACGCATAAGAGCCACGGCTGCAGATTGAACAAAGTCCCATATCTCCAGGCGGTGCTCCCAAGCCACTAACAGAGCAGCTCCGATGCCGAGAATCACCACCAATGAAAGGAAAAGCCAAAGCATGGCGGCGCAGCATCTCGAACATGTGGAGCTTCTTCTCCGAGACCGTCTTCCGCTGTGTGATGCAGGCCATGGGAGATGATCACCGACTCGAATGTGCACCACTCCCTCAGCAGAGGAGATGGTCCCGTATGAGAGCTGGTTGCCGGGAGTGTTGTGTGTCCGCAGCGGCATTTCGGCTCCATCTAGAACAAGGACAACTTGGCTTGGCGATTCTGATGGATCCGAGCCATGTGATGATGCTGCCTCCACCGAGACAACGACGCTTGGGTGTTTGGCAAAGCAGGTATTTGTGTTTCGGACCATGGTCAAGCCGATGCTTTTTCGTTGGGGAATTAGAATATGGGACCGGGACTTGGGTGCCTTCCTGTGGCAGCGAATCTCAGTCTTAAGGCGGGGTTTCTGTGTGACGCGTCAGCTCGCAGACCTGCAGGCAGCAATCACGTGATTAGTTATCCCCCATTTCGTGATCATTGTTGTCAAGGCACAGGAGATGTGCCACAATCGCTCAACAAGGTATTCTCAGGGCTGGCTGGCGGGCGGGCAAGAGGTTAGTCCTCCTCAATGGCAACACAAAGCATGGCACCTGCTGCTCTTAGTAAGCCCGATTACACGAAGCAACCGAACAAACCCAAAGTCTCGAGGCTCTGTTAATTATCTTAACCCTGAACTAATGTCTGTGTTGTGAGAGAGAGACCTGAAGTTGAAGTGAAATCCCCTGACTGCTCACTGCCCCTGCAACCACACTGCAAATCGTCCCGGATCAACCGCATTCTCCCAGTGCTCGACTGCCCAACCACCCTCGAACCGCCACACGCCGCAAAAAGGGATCGCCAAGTCCTCGCAACCAGGCTTCGTGGCTCGCAAGACCCCCATCACAGTGCCAAAGTTTTCGTTTGCGGCAATTGACTGCACATCCATGACAAGAGTTTTGCCCGTGGCAGCGATGAGCCCGTCTTCGTGGGCTTGCGCGGCGTTGACACCACGGAGGGGAGGTTTAGACGGGGAGGTGAGATCTCGATCCGCAGTGTGAAGAAGTATGTCCTGCGATGCGACTTCTGAGATTCGGGAGAGATCCTCATAGAGGTATCGCAGCAAAGATGTTGTGTCAGGGAATGGTCGCAGCTTCGGGATTGTCATTGTGAACTTCTACACGTGTAAGTGTTACTAACTGTAGTGTAAAATTAAATGCCTAGGAGGGTAGCAGTACTGGGGAAATGTTATTTTAAGCGATCGGGCATTGCTGGCGGACGTCCGGGGAGGGTGGTAATACACCGTTATGCAGGTGACGTCACCATCACCTGTAAGGCAGGTGGCTAAGACTTCCAGCCTTTGGATATACCCTACGGTTTACGTAACAGGCAGAGTGTAGCTGTTGTAAGTGCTGCTACCTGGGAGAAGTGGTGGAATGTAAGTGTGAAAGCAAGAGGCTTTAAAGCTTAAAAGGTAAGGGAATTTGGAAAACTATAAGGTTAAAAAGGTAAAAGAGATTAAAAGGTGGTAAAGCTTTAAAAAGCTGTAAAGTAAAAGTTTAAAATGTGGTTATTACAGTTTTAAAGTTAAAATAACTATAACTGGATTAGTATAATTAGCACTAAGAAATGGGTTATATAGTTAAAATAGTTTAATTATAATATAAAGAGAAAAGGTCTCTTTAGAGGCCTGTACAGCTGTCACAAGAATAGGCAGAAAGTTCGAAGTTATCATAACTACTATTATGCGATCTTAGTATAAAAAGAAAAAGGAAGAGAATTTAAAGCCAGAGCCCTAGCTTTGGAATTATATGTTAATAATGCCCCTCTTTCCAGATTAAGCTTAGCCGCTTTATAGTAAAATTAGTTCTGTTAATGCCTAGCACCTTAAAGAACCGCAACTCTTACAAGGTCTGCTAGCTGCCACTGGTCTGCCAGGTAGCCAGGTAGCTAAGTTATATAACTACAGCTAAAGGAATATTACTATACTAAGTGCTAGTTTTTATTAATAAGTTTTATTAATAAAGCTATTTAATCTAATTAATTAAATTATAATAATAATAAATTTTTATAATAAATAAAAATATATAATATTATTAAATTAATAAATATTAAAATATATAAATATATTTATTTTATTACTTTTTTTATTAAAAATTTAAAAATATAATATTAATATAATATATATTTCTTAACAGCTTTTTAAATTCTTTTAAATAACATTATATATAATTAAAGTTAAGTAAACTTCATTTAAACAGTATTTTAGCCCGAAGCCTAACCCAAAGCCTAACCTATAGTTCAGCTCGGAGGGGTTAGGGTTAGGGTTAGGGTTAGGGTTAGGGTTAGGGTTAGGGTTAGGGTTAGGGTTAGGGTTAGGGTTAGGGTTAGGGTTAGGGTTAGGGTTAGGGTTAGGGTTAGGGTTAGGGTTAGGGTTAGGGTAGGGTTTAGGGTTATCTTCTCTCTT